>JAVYIG010001992.1:0-280286 GCA_035222895.1 Strongylocentrotus droebachiensis | reverse complement strand
TGTAGATGAAAAACAGTAGCAATAGAGAAAGACGTAATTTAGAAGGGATAATTTAAAAACACAAAGAAATAAGGACATTTGTATACAAAATAATGCATTGGCACAAATACCCAGAGTCACCCGGTTAAAATACGTAGTCAAAATGCGTAGTCACCCGAGCAATTTAGTTAGCATAGCACAAAGTAGTTTTGTATATACATGTATACATAACAAAACCGGAACAGGCATCATTAATTAACAATTAAAGGGCCACTCTAACCAAAACGGGCTAAAAAAATGAAGAAAAAAAAAGACATGTACAATCATTTTTGACGGAGATTCCGAACATGACAATGATTTTTCTTAGAAATCATCAATAATTCTGGAATCTAGCTTTAAAAATGACGACTCAGAACGCTCAGAAAAAAAGCCCAGTTTCGGAGCTGTATTGCGCAACTGTTTATGACGTCACCTGCAGGCGCCCCTCCGGTGGAAGAAAGGAGGCTGATTTAGGCATTATAATGTATTTATAAAGGCAAACTGGAAGAGAAAAGACATTTATCCGAAAAATAATATGCACTTGATAATTCCAGTATGTTTCTGGCAATTTCGTCATTCCTAATGTAAGATCCTAATTAGTTGTAGGACAAATCGGACATGCCCCGCAATGATGTCTATTTCGTCATCAAGACCACGTGAACGTATTACCATTTTCGAGGGGCGTGTCCAATCCAAGCGTGTCCAGCAAGCGTGAGAACTTTGAAATAATGGATGGTCTGGTTATTATCATTTTTTGATCAAATTAGAGATTTTCTGAAAATCAGAGGCTGGAATATTAATAAGTAGAGGTGTATTCATGTTTTGAAAGACTAAGTTAGTTGGGTTAGAGTAGGTGGCCCTTTAAGATTAGCATTGAAGAAAAAGGACTGTGGGAATTAGGGCAAAACAAATTATATTAGATGTAAGAACTTAAAAGGAAAACTCGAATTTTGCGGTATAAATGCAATTTAACGATGGTGCTTCCTTAACCTCCGAATCCAAACCATTCCAAAAAGAGGGACCTATATACATGATTGTTTTGGGGGCAAACACTGTCCGGATTGTCTCTTTGTCTTGTGGGATAGGAGTCAATAACGGTGTTCAAAGCGAACATAGGAGGCATTATATTGGGCAAGTCATCATTAAGAGATGATACATGAACATTTCGAGGAAATAATTATAATAAAATATCGTTATTTTTCCGGCGAATCTCTCGCATATCCCAGATGCTATGGCGGTTGTTTTATTTGTATTTTTATAAATCACCCGATATGTAGTTGACCTAAAACTCGCATGATGGTCATCTGTTAGCTTAACAGTTTCTATAGTAATACGCTATTTGCCATATTTGTGATTTTCTATGAACCCGCACTTTAAAGGGAGGCTTTACTACTTCAGCCAGAAGGGATTAGATTACACAGCTAGCCAGCGAGGTCACTGTGACTGGTGGCTATCTCATTAACTCAGCTCTCATTTAACATAAGAAAAAGAGGATCATGGGGGACGAACAGACACCGATTGGAGAAGTTTTCTATATAGAGGGAGCAAGTAACTTGCGCCAAAGTGATGCCTACAATATGTTGGGATTAGCGGAGTGAGAGAATGAATTGAATGTATCAAATGAAATGCATTGCATATGCTTTTTGCAAAGGGCAAAGTCAAAAACACCCACACACGCGCCAAAATGTTCGTTGATATTTGATATTCGATTTTTTAATATGTCTGGCATGATTAATTTTTGTTAGGGATGTTATTTGGATCTGCAAAAACCGAATTAATACCCAAATCCCAATTGTTTTATTCAAACATCACATAAGCAACTTTGGCGCAAGTCGATTTTGCACTCTCGCAAGCAATGCCTTCCTGTTCATCCAAGCGTGAACACATACCACACAAAAAATGGTACCAAATGATTAGGGATAAAACACTTTTTCATAAGATGTATAATAATTTACTGTTCGTAGATGATTTTTAAAATAATTAGCAATTTTCTAGGTGTAAACTTTTTTTTTGACTCACACTGTAAGTAGCGCGATTATATACCACCCACTACGCCTACTACTATTAAAAACTACCACTATACTACTACTACTACTACTACTACAACTACTACTATTACTACTACTACTACTACTACTACTACTACTGCTGCTGCTGATGTTGCTGCTGCTGCTACTATACTACTACTACTATACTATAGGATTTCCCGGCCAAATTCGCGAATTTGTCATTCGAATTCATTTACTTTGCATTTAAGTTAGCGCAGATCAGCTTTGCCATGCCAATTATCATTCCATTTTCCCGATTTTGTATTTAATTTAGGATTTTGGTCGAAGGATTTCATAGATCTGTCATTCAATTTAGAAAATGCTCAACTAGCATTCAAATTAATCGTCACTTGTCGAGGCGTCATTTTTATCATTCAAATTAACACCTGTCATTCGTATTCGAATTATGTTTATTCAAGTTAGGAATGTTAGGGGGAAGAAATGCAACACACGTTTACAGCTTTAACAAAATGCAATTAAATACATGATTTGCTATTGGGGTCTTTTCTGTTATTCAATTTATTAATTTTGAGGACAAAGCATAGGTTTGTAGTCAGACATTAGGTAAAGAAGGGGTGAAATCAAGGGATATGGCATCTCAGAACGGACATGTTCATATACCCCGGAAAAGTGGGGACACGAAAACATATACCCCAGTCACAATATTGTACCCTTCCTCCATAATGAAATTGTAATAAATTTATGATGAAACACAAGACAAACAACTTCCTTACATGAAAATTTACACAAATATTGAGACCATCAAGTCTGTAGATGTACAGTAAGTCTTTTTTTTTTTAACAATAAAACTTAAAGGCTGATGAATATCTGATAAATCTAAAAGTATATAAAGAGTATAAATGCAAGAAAATAAAATAGGATGAAATGCACATGAAAAAACGATCTTGAAAGAAAAAGAATGAGCTATAAAAAGTGTTAAAAAAACGAGAAATGTATATTGACCATTAATTTTAGTGCACAAAGTGCTAATTTGAATGCTACAAATGAATTAGAATGCTAAAAGTACACCGTCGCGATGTCAAAAAATCGTGTTGCGCTAAATCGAATGACCAAATAGCGAAAGAAGCAATTTGTTCATAAATTGGAATGAAACATACATAGATTTAACGAAAACTTCATAGATTTGAAATCTAGAAAAAGGAATATAAACCCGAGATATACCCGACAGCACTAAAACCGTCGAATTTGAACGCAAGACAAATGATTTTGAATGACAAAAAACTCGCGAATTTGGCCGGGAAATCCTATACTACTACTACTACTACTACTACTACTACTGCTACTACTACTGCTGCTTCTACTACTTCTACAACTTTTGAAACTAGTGCTACTACTACTACCACCACTTTCATTACTGATAACCATCACACGTATTGCTATATTCCCACATGATTGCTACTCGTTTGGGATCAAGTCATTCGTTCTTAGATTAATGGTCAGATTTTTGGTCAATTTATCCCAGAAATATTCTTGTCCTCTCACATCCTCAGTGAAATGGATATAGGGTCTGCCATCATTTAGGTACAACCTCGCCAAGAATGGCATTTCATCATCTGGGATGTCTTCGAGGAAAACCACGACTACGAATTCAGTCAGAGTGTCACTAACGTGGTCCATGGCCGTACGGAACTTGAGTATGAACCAGTGGTCGTGTACAGCAGCTCTGCTAAGCGCTACGATAGTCTTATAACTATGGCTCACTACATAATCGACGGAATCTAAGTAATGCATACCCAACACAAGGTCTTGGTCACCATAGACGTTCCTCTGAAACTGTGGTAGCCGTTCGTCGAGAGCCGGTCGGAGCTGTTCGCGAATCCACTCTTCGTCATCGTCGTAGACAGGGGCGTACGCAGGGGGGGGGTTTTGGGGGTTCAAACCCCCCCCTTTGGTATTTTAATGTATGTAAACCCCACATAAAAAAACCTAAAACCCCCCCCCCCCCTTTGGTATTTTTTTTTTTTTTTTTTTTTTATTATAAAAAAAAAAAAAAAAAAAAAAAAATTATACCCCACGACTAACCTAAATAAGGTGACCTTACCCCCCCCCCCAACGATAAAAAATGTCAAATTTTGAATTTTTGAGACCCAACAAAAAAAAAAAAGTGTCCGCCTACCCCCCCCCCCCCCCCCCCCCCCCCCCCCCCCCCCCCCCCCCCCCCCCCCCCCCCCACTGAGCGACTTTCCGGCCGACTGAGTCGTTGCGATTTTTTTTTGACCTCCAAAAAAAAAAAAAAAAAAGTGTCCGCTTACCCCCCCCCCCCCCCCCCCCCCCCCCCCCCCCCCCCCCCCCACTGAGCGACTTTTCGGCCGGCGCGATTTTCAAATTTTCGGGAGCAAAATATTTAAAACCCCCCCCTTGAAAAAATCCTGCGTACGCCCCTGGTCGTAGAAATGATGTTCACGTCAAACTCGTAGTCATTGTGGTCTCGAGCGTCTCGCATCTCTTTATAGCCCACTGCGGCCAGTTTCAAGAGAAATAGTTTGTACCTCAACTGCCATCGGTAGTGATACAACAGGACGCTGATTACAACCAAGCTAATGGAGGCGAGGGGAATCAGAGAGAATAGACCATTGTTTATTATACAGAGTTCATTTGGATCAAAATCAAGCAGGGGTTTCTTACGAAGAGATTCCAGAGATGCTGATGAACATATAGTGTCTTGCTTGTTTTTCAGGCGTATAGGTCCATTTAACCAGTCAATAAGCCATTTTAGATCACAGATACAATTAATTGGGTTCATTGATAGATCGAGTGATAAAATGGAGGAAAAGATCGGCTTGAAAGTGCTTTGATTAAGGCCCATTAATCCGTTGTCGGCCAAGGAAAGATGTGTGAGCTTCAAGTTATTTGAGAACATTAGCTCCTCCAAGAACTCGATACGGTTTCTCTTAAAATTGATACTCTTTATTTGACCCAGCCCCGACAACACATCATCATGAATATGCTGGATGTTGTTTCCCTCCAAACTCAACTTCTGAAGCGATTCCAACCCCGAGAAGACAAGGGGTTGTAGAATTGTAAAACCACAATGGTCTAGAATTAGCTCTTGTAAAACAGAGAGTTGCCGGAATATCCCTGGCGGTAAACCTCGTATTAAACGCAGTTGAGGGTTACTACTTAAGTCCAAATGATTAAGATACAATAATCCATCAAAAAGAGACGCGTTTCTATTTTCATTCCATTGATCCCATTGGTGTAGGTGAGAGTCTTTCATGTCTAAATTAACAAGGGATTGAAAATGTTGAAACGATTCTCCCGGTTCCAAAGGAAGCAAGAATACAGAATGAAGAGAGTTTAGGACAAGTGATCTTAATAATGGGGTGTTCAATTCCAGAACAGTTAGACGACTTCCGGTCAAATTAATGGTTTGAACATTGTCAAGTCCCGAAAAGGCCGTCAGCTCAAAGACAGAGAGGTCTTTGTTCGAGCTCATGTCTAAGAAAGTTAAATTTCCTAAACCGCGAAATACAGATTCAGATATTTCTGTAATCAGATTACGGGATAAGTCAAACTCCGACAAGTCCACTGTCCAAGTCTCATTGTGAGAATTTATTTGTCTTACTTTGTTGTTGGTGATTGTAAGGACCTTTAATGCCTTCATGCCGTCGAAAAAGTCTGGTTGAATTTCGAATATGGGGAGTTTGTTATCACTGAAACTGAGTTCTCTGAGTTTTGTCAAATTTGAGAAGACTAAATGATGGAGGCTATTCAGGTCGTTAAATTTTAGGTCCAGAACAGAGAGAGAAGAATCGCGTAGAGGATCAAAGAAACCTTTAGGAAACGCACCAACAGAACCATACTCGATTGTTAGCTGTTCGATGTCAGATTTTGAGATTCCGAGGATGATGTTCGCTAGCACCTCGAAACTTAAACTGTAGCGACCTAGCACCAAAGAGCGAACATGTAGTGATGCGATCACATCAGGGTCTACTGAATGGATTGGGTTTTCTCCAAGATTTAGAGTATCAGTGTGGCACATAAAGGTAAAATCTCTCGCGGTAAGGTGTTGTATTCGATTGGCAATCATGTTTACAGTGCCGACCATGCCACAAGAACTTAAATTGATGAAGGAGAGCAAGTTGTTCAACAGATATGCAGTATCTAGATGTGGACTCCACTTTAGAGTGTCATTGGGGAGCGACTTCAAGTTTGATGACGTTAAATCGAGAATGGAAAGCTGTGAAGACATCATAAAAACGCCTGTTGCTGGAAGCGCAAGACGGTGGTTGTAGGATAGGTCCAAGTGCATCAAACCCCTGAGGGGGTAGAAAGCGGCGGATTCTATCGCTCTTATATCGTTAAAAGAAATGTCCAAGGAGTTGATTAGAGGGTATACTTCAAACGAGGAGTTCAAGAGTTTGGTGATATTGTTATGAGACAAGACAAGCACCTCGGTATCCCCAGAAAGATTCTGGGGAACCGTCTCCAGGCCTTTATTGCTGCAATAAGCTTTTTTCAGTTCAAACATCTGATCGCATCCATCGACAGATTTGTCCATGCCCAGTGTTAATAATAGCATCGCCGAATCTCCATCATGTCGATGTAAAGATTGAAAGGACGAGCTGACGAGGAGACAAGCGACGAGCAATGGGTACAAGATTAAGCCGTTTGCCATGACTTCAATATATCGCCTCTGGAAAAGGAAAGGTACAATTTTGTCGGATGATAATATATCGCTCTTAAATATATGCTAACACAGGCTCATAGAAATGTCGTAAGTGAACTTCCAATGAAGGAAAGTTTATACGTTGTGCATGATTCCTAACTTCATCCTAACTTCAACCAAAACAAAGCCCTGCTAGAAACAGAATTGAAATCAGTCATTTGAACAAGCCTTATTACTACCTGCTTTCTATGTCTTTCTATCTTCTCTAGTAAATCTCCTTCATCAGTCATTTGTAACTTGCTTTTATTATATTGTGCATGATTTCTAACTTAATCATTTTGTTGTGTCATCAGACGAAACCAAAACAAAGCCCTGCTAGAAACAGAATTGCAATCAGTCATTTGGAAAAGCCTTATTACTTCCTGCTTTCTAAGTCTTTCTATCTTCTCTAGTAAATCTTTTTTAATTTTTATTTTATTATGTTTTTTTTTCTCTAGTGAATTTTCCTCATTAGTCATTTGTAACTTGCTTATGTGAATTCATGAGTAATCCTACAATGTTATTAACCTGTACAGACATGCTGTAGTGTTAGGTCAGAATGATTACATGCTGTAACTGAATAGCCAACATTTAAATAGATAATTCAATGTATCAATGGTAGAAAATAATAGATAGACGTGGATGCAGAGAAATGAGATATTGAAATTGAATGATTGATGTTTGATTTTAGCAAACAAGCTTCAGCTGAACTGCAGTAACAATACATGGTTGTAATACTAGATCTCTTGGGTGGTTTTAGTTCCACCGGCTTCATGCCAGGATGATTGATGTTGATCTTGGGTAAGCTTTATGTATAGGTTTAAACCATAATGCAGGTTACTTTATCCTTAATATGACTATAACAGCACAGTAATCTTTTGCAAGGTACTTTCTTATTTAAACGTGTAAATCATGTAGTTCAGTAAGCGTAGGATTGTGTAATTACAACTTTGATCCAAAGAAGCAATCATATTCATTATGCTTTTAATCATGTGTCTTAACACTAGTAAAATTCATTGATTATTTGATCATGAAACAGCATAAGAATCTAAATTGGAAATAACCCCAATAAGAATTGAATTTGGTTTAATAGGTAAAATAGGAATAATTATTCTTTGTTGTATGAAATATTTCGCGATTTGGCACTTTGAAAGAGAGTTTTACTTTTGAGACAACAAACTACGCCCATAGAAGTACTAATTTAGTTTTGTCAAAACCGAAAACATAGAATTGTAAGCGTAAATTTCTGTATCGCGGAAGTAAATGGATTATCTATGCACACTCGACAATCAAAATATGTGTCTATATTCAATAAAGAAATAAAAAGATTAGTTTGAAAGGTTATGACAGAGAAATAAGTTTTGAGATAATATTAATACCCAGTTATTATTGCAAATAAAACTGTTTATTGTTCTTTGTTATATACCCTGGGGTGCTTGGGAGGGGGTAGCGGGAGGGGTTGGCGGGATCAAGAGGGTGGCATTAAGGTTAGTATATATTGTACGTAAATTAAATAATAGGATTTTTTGCTTTTGGACCCCATGGAAGAACAGGACAATTTTGAAAATGGTCTTGAAATGGGCTATCCAACCTTAACTTTGTCTATGAACTACACTTTATTATCATTTTAAATGTGCTATATATCTTTTTAAAACTTGTATGTATATATGGATTTCGGAAATAAAACAAACAAACAAACACAAAGGGAAATATTTGATATCAAATGGTAGTAAACACCGACATTAAATATAATAGGCCTACAAGTCGCCCCAAAACCCCTGAAAATCTTTATACAGAAATCGTCCGGATATATCAATATCAATATCATTACACGCTTTTTCTGTTTCCAGTTGTGTTGTGTTGTGTTGAGGTCGCCTTGGGGCTGCCATACCGGTAATATTGGTAAAATCCAAAATGGCGGCAATATGATAGTTACACTGTTAGAAAAAAATTAAACAAGTTTTTCAAAATTTTAAACAACCACAAGTTAACCGGTGAATCGCTCAACTGTTGTTTAAAAATTAAACAACTTAAGGTTGTTTACGTTTTGAACACTTAGTTGTTTAAAAATTAGAAAAACTTTTAAACAACAGTTGTTTAGTAATAAAATTGCACGACTCGGTTGTTTAAAGCAAGTTGTGTAAATGTTAAACAATAATGTTTAAATTATTAAGCAACTGTTGTTTATTCAATATTACTGCACAACTGGGTTGTTTAAAAGGAGTTGCTTAAATTTTAAACAGAACTGTTTAATGGTTATTATCTGGTTGTTTGCATTTGTGAAATGACCTACTGGAACCACTCCTGCAATAATCACAACGATTTATACACTGTAACATGCAGAGCTTGTTGCCAATTTACTCAGTAAAATAAGATCGATTGATCGATCTGTATCAATAAGGTCGATTGATCGACCTGTATTGAAAAGGTCAATCGATCAATCGATCTTATTTACTGGGTGGAAGCCACAAATATATTTAATAATTGAAATTTCTCCCAGGAAGCATTACATTTATAAAAAACATTATTATTTGTCTCTATAACTTCACCTAAACCCCATCGGCGAAGCCGAGAAGAACCAAGTCGTCGCCTTGCCCTTGTTCCGCCATTTTCGTCTGCACTGCACTAGCACTTGCACTGCACACTAGCACTGCATGCTTGCATGCATGTATTATGTACGTACTTTGTGCATATCGCACGTGTGTGCGCAAATTGCAATCGCGTATCGAGAAAATATCAACGACGCCCCCGGGACTTTTTAAACAACTCTGTTTAATTAAATCTTTTTGTTTACGTTTTTTTACGTTGTTTACGTTTTTGGACAACATTCTTTCACCGTTCTAACTGTATACAGGTCAAGTGTAGTTACGAAAGGAAATGGGCTAGTATGATAACAGTTTATATATTTATGGGGTTTTCGGGGTCAGAGAATCTGATTATCATGTTCTTTTACCAAGTTGAGGTCTCCTGGGGGCTGTCATGCTGGTCATATTGGTCAAATCCAAAATGGCCGCCACCTCTGAGTAAAAGGTCAAGTGTAGTTCCCAAAAGGAAAAGGGCTAGTATGATACAAGTTTATATGTTCATGGGGTTTCCGGGGTCGGATAATCTGATTATGATGTTCTTTTATCGATTTTATGTCACCATCCTGTCGTAAGGCTACAATGAAGTCCATTTCCTGGTTGAAGAAGAGTGAGGGAAGATGCGCCAAATTCCCGCTTGAGTGGGTATAGATCTTGGCCTGCGCCCAGACGTTTCATCATTATGTTCTAGTCGTTGTTGTCAATGTTGTTGCTACATCCGCCCTCGCATTTGCAGAGCATCGTTTCACTGGTGACCCCGACGTGATTCAAACCCGACCAACCTCCTGAGTGGTAGACATCCTTCATCAAAACTGTTTCAATTATTGTGTCCCTTAATTTCCTTCATATTTCTACTCACGTCTTATCTTTGAACTGTCATCATGCCTACTGGCGATCACACCCATTCTTCAACTTCTTCAACTTCTGAAAGTTCTGCTTGCCCTTCATCTGTCTCCATTGTCCAACTCAAACTTCCTCCTTTCTGGCACAATAATCCTACTATTTGGTTTGCCCAACTCCAGGCAAAAATCATGACCCGACTTTGAGGCATCACCCAACAGTGTAAAGATTTCATTCTCTTGGTAGATCTAAATTGTGACATTGTTAAACAGCCTCCTTCTTACCAAACAAAACGATTGTTGAGCTTGGTAGAAGAATACGATTTAACACAACTTGTTGAAAAACCGACGAGAATAACGCAAACATCTGCCACTCTGATTGATGTTCTATACTCCTCAAATCATAAAAAGATCACTTTTTGTGATGTCGTTCCATTAGGCATGAGTGATCACTACATGATAATCTGCTCCTTGGGAAAGCAAAACTCTCCCACGTTGTTCATAAGTTTTTTATTCAAGAAATCTGAAGAAAATTAATTTAAATGATTTTTCGAATGATTTGACTGAGCAGTGAATGTTGGCAAAATGTCCTCTTAGAAACTGATGCTAATAGTGCCTATGAAATATGGTGTAGAAAGTTTTGTTCGGTTAAACATGCCCGTCTTAGGAAAAAGAGAGTGCGATGAAAAGAAACGCCATGGATAAATAACGACATATTCAATAAAATAGGGTAAATAAATAAAATAAAGACCCGTGCTGAATTTATATATCATATATCTCTGAAAGTATTTAAAAAAACAAGGGAAATTGTGCTGCAATGTGGAAATCTTTACGATGTATGCTGCCAAATGAAAAGAATATGAAAGTGATTCAAAAGTTGTCCATAAATGGTGAAGATATTTTTGGATTTAAGGAAATTGCTACACAATTTTGTTAACATGGCAGCAAATCGTAAACAAAAGTTTACCTTTGGTGATGATTTAGAGAAATATCTGACCAAAGTACCAATCACTTTCAGTTTTAAACCGATTTCCTGTCAAGATGTTAAGAAACATATAAATAAAATTGCAAGAAATAAGGCCACTAGTCTACCCCTTTCAAACTGGCCTGATTTTCATCGGATGCATCCGGACGCATCCGATGAAATGGCCACTATGAATGCATACATCATTTGATCTCGGTTCAGTGAATTCTCCCGTCCTCTTTGCTTTCCGTCGAAATAGCGCGACTGAATGACATGTCGTGTGAAACAAGTATAGTCTCAATTTTAACTGTCCGTTTACACTGGCATCTAGATCTTCTATCCATCTTATTCCTCGACTGCAGGTGCACTGCTTGTTTTCACGACGATCATCTGTTTGACCCATACCTGCTTTATCACTCAAACTACATCCGGATCAGCGAGGGGGAGGGTCACTGGTTTGATGTTTTAACAATGTGACTGGGATACTGTAACGCCCTCTTCGATCCATTTATATATGCTTTCCTCAACATACGTGTGAGGGCGGAATTATGGAAACTGAAGAGCAAGACCTGCATGCTGCAACTCCTGAATATTTAATGGTTAACAAAAACAAGTGATGAAAAAGCAAAGATGGACGTTATGATGTTTCTTCTTATGTTTACATGTTTTAATCTATTTTACACGATTAATGCAAGGTACATATTAAACACAGTTCAAACCGGCGGTAACGACGAATGAAATGAATATCCTTTATCAATGACCATGTAAAACAAGAGGATAAAGGGCCAGCAAATGTTCGAGTACAGGTTCAATAATAAAAGTGGATTCCTCAATACCAGCCATGTGGATCAATGTCTTACTAAAGGATGTCATGGCAGGGATTGGAACCCCGAACCCTTTTGGTCTATATTATATTGAATGGAATGTAAATACATGTCTTTGCTTTGATTATGTGGGATTATTTCAAATATTTGCTTAGTTTTACATATCAAATTCTGAGGAAAATATTCTTGTTTGGACATGTTGGATGAGTATGCAGACGTCAGCATACTAATGAAGATAACGCAAATCATAACATATTATCTATAGTGTGTTATCGTATAATTTTCTTTTCCCATCTCTTCATCTTGCATTTTCGCTCTCCCTCTCTCCCTCTTTCCTTTTAGCTACTGTTCTTTCACGTTTGCTCCCTCCCGTTTTTGTATTTTGATAATGTGTATGACTATGTACAGCCTGTACGCCCAAACCTTAATGATTATAGAGTATTTAAGATACTATGTCCACGTTGAAGCCAACATCAAATTCTGTAGAACTTTGCAGGAATTATGAATATGTCATGTATGTCCTATTTGTGAAATTAAAACATTAGCAGTGTCCTAGTAATCAAATTATGCAATGAAACCTGTTTGCCTCCTAGACGTCACTGTCAGACACTATTGAGTGACTGAATGACATATTTGTTTTTCTTTGGTAATAACACACACAAAATGAGCTGTAACAGGTAAATGAGCATTTGTCTACATTAAACCCACTACTTGTAATGGCAAAAATTAAACTGATTGAATCTTTGTGCAGCACAAAACGTACGTCCATTCGGTTAAGGGGTTAGACAATTAGACTGGTAATTGCGTGATTGCAATCACTGTAGGCGATTTGACAACTAATGGTCGTTATTTTCCCACTAAAAGCCATTTTCAAGCCCTTTCGTTATGAGAGAAGTTCTAAATTAGTATTGTCTTTCAAATGCCGTTGGAATTCAAACTTTTAATTTTGTTTGGCCTGTCAGTGTGACATAGTACCTTTAAGAGGATTAGAGCTTGTTTGATAAGTTTTTATGAATGCGCCTATAATAATTACAATAATAATAACAATACTAATAGTAATACTTCTACTACAACTATTAACAATAATAATAATAATAGTTAAAATAATAACAATAATATATTCGATTTTTAAGGCGCCGAATCAACTTGAAATCAAATGCTCGAGGCAAAATAGTAAGACAAAAACACCAAAAAGAGATCACATAAAAGTAAAATAGAACATACAGAAATGACAGAACAATTAATTATATGCCGAATTAAATAGATATGTTTTAAAGATTACTTTTAAATACTTTAACTGATCTTCTCTTATGAATCGCCTATTTAAAGTATGTGGCTTGTAACTTAAATATTGAAAAATATGTATGTGTAGCACGATAAGGGTTAATACAAGAATATTGTTATAAAAATGTTTTTTAATTGTTGTGTTAATGAATGAACATGGGAATACAATTTCAGATATTATCGCATTCTTAAGTGTGTGTACGTGTTCATACGTAGCAATTATGTTCATGATATACTATTTGTGTGTTATATATTCATCTTTTTTTAATGGGGAACGCGAAACTCTTTATTTCTCAAAAGGGTGCCGTGACTATATAACAAGGTTGAAAAAACGCTGGTTAATATGGAATTGCCTCTATGATTTGTCACCCCCCCCCCCAACAAAAACTTTCACAAAGACTGCGCTATGGCTCAGTTGGAGAGCAGTGAACATAGGGTTCGAAACCAAATCGATGTCTAGTGCCCTTTGAGAGCACTTAATGCCGCCGATCCCCTGGTTGCTTATTACACTGCTAAAAATATTGGGCAAAAACTTGCCCAAGCATTGGTCTAATAGTCAACCCAACCAACTGTTGGGTAATAAAGGTTTCATTGAAATTGGGCAACACTATTGCCCAACAAAAGTTGCTTCTTGCTCAACAGTTGGGCAAGTTAATGTGTCAATTGTTGGGTATAATTATTTGCTCATTCGTTGGGTGGGTTGAAAATGGATGAATTGTTGAGCATTATGCTTTGCCTATCAAATGGGGAAAACTTGCCCAACATTATCCCAACACGCTTCAGCATTGCAAGTGAATGCATGGAATAATATAAAACATCACACATGTCTTTCTTAGGAATACTTTGAAGTCTTTATTAAACCTCAGTATGTAAACAAATAGTTTGCAACACTTCTCATGAAAAGGAATACTTTGACAATGATTTTCATAAAATAGTAAATACAACATAATAAAAATATGCTGTTTAGCATTGGTCTCATGCATGATCATTATATAGCAAAATCAAACTCACTATATAAATTTGTGATTTTTGTTTCTTAAAAAAAAAAATGCTTCTTTGCCAAAATGAATGTGACTAAATTACAAACTGTATCTCTCATCAGGAAACATGATTCAAATTTTGTGAAAAAAAAAGATAGAGGAATGTACCTATATGCTTTGGAGGGGATAACTCATAATATGAAATTTGCATTACACAAATTATGAAATATTAATTTTGTGACATCAGTTCTGGAACTTTTCTGACACACCTCATAAATAAAAGAAACTTTAAGTTTGCATTATAACTCAACTATTTGAAAAAAATGTGGTCCATAACAGAGAATACGGAACCAATGCAAGCCTTGGCAATGGAAAAAGTGGTCCAGCCCATAGTAGCATTATCAACCTAATACACACTCATGTCTGATATGGTAGCAATGCAAATGAAACAACAAACGAACAATAACAATGCAACAATCATTTTGACTTATGTGCCTTTTACATACAATGAGCTTGCAAAAGTTACGCAACTTTTAAGAATACATATAACGTTCAACATTTCACTTCTTTCTACCATTTAAAGCAAATATAACACTGTCTCCTGAAATAACTTGCATAAAATCTATCACTCATGTTCATGGCATACGTCTCATATTTAGTACCTGTTAAAAAAAATAAAAATAAAAATAAAAAAAACTGTTGCTACTGTTCATCTTTAATTGAAGTTACCACCAGAGTGCAAGATAATACTTTTGTAAGAGTGCAGCAGAGATGTGTACAATTTCTGGACTTAACTTGGTCTCATATAACTATCTTTAATTAATAGTTCTGTTAATAAGTCCCACTAGAGTACAGGCAGATTTTTTTGGGCCGAAATATTAACCCTATATAAAGAAGTTGTTATAACAGAAGAATTGAACAGAGTTATAGAACCAAATTAATTCCAAACAATTGTTTCAAGTTTAGTAGATCTCATTAGCAACCAGTTCCAACGTTTCTGATATTTTGCATGAATGAAGAATATACTATTATAATGACATATACATGTTTGTGAACACTAGAAGTTGTAGGTTGTAAAACATTTAAATAAGACATGAAAATCTCAGTTATTCTTTTCTTTTAATGCAATGAGTTACAATTTTGCTCGATTATGGTGCCCTCTGACCTCTGACACATATATTACACAAACCTTTCCTCTCAATTTCAGTTTAAAAAGGAAGATTGAATTTTGTATTTGAATATCAATGACTTTTAAACCTAGCAAATTAGCGCACTTACAAATCAGGACTTCTGGATATAAAGTCTTTGAAGTGCACATACTGTCGGTGGGCTGATAAAACCTTGTATCTCAAAAATGTTAAATGTTCAGGAGAGCCAAAAGAGATGGCTGTCTTAACACTAGCCTTCTTTTTACCATGTCACAGTATCTCTATCTTTTCAGATTGAAATGTAAAAGTTTGACAGAACTAAATCTGGTTTTCTTGCCACAAGGTTCTATAAACAAGTAATTTTCCCCCAAAATTTAGTTACAAGGTTTTATCAGCCCACCGACGTTTTAGCCGATTATAGACACACAAAACCTGTGGGGGGGGGGGGGGGGAATTTATTAGCTGCCCAATGAAAAATCCTAAAACGGGCCTCCAGCACCCTTCGGGAAAAGAGCATAAAGAATTTTACTTTCGACAAGCATTAAACACAAGGGTCCGAATTCACAAAGGCAGAATAACTTTAAACCATGGAATAAGGGTCGAATAACTATGGGGCACCAAGTGTACCCTATATGCTTTTGTTACAAAATCAATAATTTTGTTACAATATCACTCGCAATTTTGAAACAAAATCACCAGTGAGAATTGATTTTGAAACAAATCAATCTCTGAGTGATTTTGTTACATAATCAACCCCCACTAGTGATTTTGTTTAAAGTAAAATTGTGGGTCATTTTGTAATAAAAGCATATAGGGTACACTTGGCGCCCCATAATTTATTCCACCCTTATTTCATAGTTTAAGTTTTTCCACCTTTGTGAATTGGGCCATGATTTTTAAATGAGTGCATGTGGACAGAATAACTAAAATATCATTCTTACCATATACAATGATGAAAGAAGAAGCTGAAGTTGGACTATTTAGAACTGGTTCAGTATGTGTCTCTTAGAAGTTTTTAAAGCTTTTAATACAGTAATTGTAATGGGTGGAGGAAAAAGGCAAGTTTTTGATAATATCCACTGAGTAATTGACATAAATCTGTTTCAGTTTATCAAATTTCCCAACAAGGTTTCAAACTGAAAGGAAAACTTAACCTCTAATTAAAAGAATTCATCTGCATAATAGAAACATGCAGTGAATATAAGGTTACTGTTTACTTTATACATCATTACAAGTGCATCATTGGACAGGACAAGTCTGGTATGTTACACCACACATCTTCTGTACAAAACTGACTCATATTCATGTTTTCTTTGAGAAGAGATAAGCACGGAAACTACTCAAGGCAGGGGTGTCTCTGATACGCTTGTCATCTTGTTCATAGATCATCTTTTGGAAGAAGAGCCAGGTTCCTTCTACGTTGCTTTGATAAGCACAGTCTATGATGAAGTGTGCTTTGTAGCACACATCTACTGCATCTATAAGTGACTTGTGAGGGATGCACTCCTTTTCAATCACCGTGAAAGTCTGCTGAGGCCTGAGCTTGGATGACGAGAACAGTTCAATGATGAAGGGTTGGGGACGGGTAGTTGGGTCAATCTGTTGCAGGTATGATGGCATGTGAGTGGTTTCCTGAAGAAGAAGAAGAAAAAAAAAAGACTTATTATATAGTATGGAATATAGCAGACACACTTTATCAGGATGCCAATTAGCATTTAATGGGAACAAAATTCCCTGATGAAAGTTTACAAAGTTTCTTGCTTGCTGAATTTTTTAATTTACATGCATGTATCATATTTTTGTATCTTAATGATGCATTCATGGCCTCCCTTCACCAGAGGGTTCACTGTTTGATATGGAAAGCATGAAAGTCTGACCATGCACTGCATGGATAAACACAACATTCCTTGATTTATCCCTGGTTTGAAGGACTGTCAGCAAATACCCTGATGTCCCTAACTGCATGAACCAAGGGGAAGCAATTAATTTTCCAGGTTTCATATAACAGAGGCTGCATGCCATGGGTATATTGCGTATTAATTGTCCAATTTACTAACCCTAAGCAATTAATTTGTTTTTTTCTCCATATCAAATTTTTAATTTGATTGTTCTCGGGCTAATTTTGGTACTGCGTAAATAATTAAGCATATATCAGAGGGTGTCTGTGCTAAAATGGTGCAAAAGCTCTTAATACTCTGTAATGCCTATGAATCAACTGCATATATTACGTTTGAGGCAGACTGAAACCTGGATGCAAAGCCAATAGAACATAATGTAAAGTAAATCTAGCACAAAAAGAAAAAGTCTACAATCATATATCCAATAGTCCCTTTCCCAGTAAGATATTCCTTGCTAGCCTTCTAAGGTGTCAAATTGACAGCCATAAACCGCTACCACAACACCTCTAGGGTTACGGACATGCTAGCTCAGCTTGAATGGGTTTCACTTCACTTCAGTCCAGGATGGAATGTAAACGACTCGTTCTTTTCTACAAGATGTACTACCATCTTGTGGATTTCGATCTATCACAGTACGTCCAGCAGTCACAAATAGAGCAACATTACTGACTAGAGATCTCGGCTATCAGGTTCCCTACTCCAGGACTGATCAACACAAGTATTCATTCTTTCTGTGCACTGTTCAGAAGTGGAATGACTTGGCACTTGAAACCATCCTGGTGCCAACTGTAGAGGCCTTCTGTCAACGGCTGACGGAAGGTACGGAGTAGATGCTACTGGACATGAGTTATTACTTTCACCATTGTAAATAAGCACCTTTCAGCACTTGCTTTTATCTGATGCATAGTTTTTGAGTTATTAAAGATCAAAAGTGCATGTTTTTATCAACAGCTAGTAAATTGTACACTTCCTTGTGTACTTTTCACAAATTATCCTCATACATGCGCACATCTGAACTCTAAACTCGCTTATTGGAAAGCAGACTGTAAAGCTATACATAACATTTTTGAAAAACAGGCAACTGATGGATATGGGTAGACAGCATCTGGATACCTAGCTTTCCCAATAATGGGACAGTTAACAGAATAAAGAAACTACATGCACTTACAAGCTGTGTGTCAATGAAAGACTTCAGGTTTCTGATGTGTGATGTAGAACTAGATCCAGCCTTGCGTGTTTTTTTCTCAAACAGGAGAGGCACCATGAAAAAGGCCAAGTTTGACTTTTCCTCTGCAAAAATAAAGTATTGAAATTTGAAAAATTTAGGATAGGGTGATCTTTTGGTGTTGAGGTGACATGCATGTGAAAGCTAATAAGGTCAATGTATGCATGTACATTAAAAACCCAAAGCTACAATACAAATTTAATCTCAGCTGACTTTGTTGCTACCTTGTTGTTTTACAGTGCACACACTGCAGGGTCAATGATCAAAAAGTGGGTAGAGTATCTCGACTTAAAAAATAATGCTTTGCCTTTTTTAAGCCACAATAAAATTTTGGTATATGACAGAAATTTGAGCGATTTTTTTTTGTGTGTGTGTGTGTGTTAATTTATGATTGTATTGATCTATATATATGAACTATTCTGCCTTTGCTTATTGTTTGATCTAAATTGCTTTTATTTTAAGAAATAACACAAATATCCAAATGTCTGGAGTCCTCCATACACTCCATAGGTTATGTACATAAAGATATTATCCCGCTTCAAATTATTACATGAAACATGTCATTGAAACCAATTGCAGGTGGGTTTATTTTCTGGTGTGCTTAAATTTCTGAAGATCAATACAAAATTATGTGATTATACCCAAAACTACCAAATAAAGCTGGAGTCAGACTGTATATGCAGTGATATAAGGTATGGTTTGTATGGGAAGTAAAGTTCGGGCAAGGGTAGGGCATGACTACAGTTATTTAGATGGATCAGATTTGGGGCATTTTTACAGGCACTTTAGACCTGAAGGAAGAAATTCCATATTTCTTTTAAAAACTGTTCTAACAATTACATACAATATTTAATTTGTATAACATCTATACTTGAAGAGATCGTCCAAGTGTACAGAAATGTAGATCATAAAACAAAATAATGTTATTGTTATTACTGTAATGCACTTCTAAACTTTCCTTTCCAATACTTTCTTGACAAACATTTCAAAAATAAAAAAAAGTAGCAATTAACCTGGGGGCATGTTTCATGAAACATGTCAGTACTGACAAATTTGTTATTCACTGACTATGACCATGACAACAGTCAGTGCCAGTGGTTCACAGCCAAACAAAATCAAGATTGTCACTGTACTTTTTAATAAATGACAAATTGTCAGTGCTGACAAGTTTCATGAAACACCCCCAGGTCTTAATCCAAGAACAAAAACAAAACAATGATTGTACCCGAGGAGAGAGCCTGTGTGTCCATGTTGCCTGGGAGATTAAGAACTTGTGGCCAAAGTGGGAACATCTCCTTGCAATACGCGATGAGGTGGCCCGACATCGTAGTCCACTTCTCTTTCAATTTTTCTGCACTCTCACTATGCAGCAGTTGGAAGTCTTGCTCAATCTATTGAAATAAAAATAATCGAAGAACAAAATTCGTTTAGTCATTTGCACACAAGGGCACAGAGTGAGATCGATCCCCACCACCCCCTTACATTTTCTAGAAGTCCCAATATCTAGGGGGAAACAGTGTACGTTGTAGGTTCAGGTAAAAAAAATAACAAAACACTTTCCAGGCTTGAGACCCAGCCCCTAGAAAAAAAAAGAACATTCCTGTATGTACATATGGATATACATGTATATACAGTGCGTCCCACAAAAAGCGGAACCCAGACAGTCAGTCATTTTTCTAGGTGAAAACAAACAATTCATGAATTATAAAGTGCATCATTTTAAATTTCAGTTTTTCTTCTTTCTTTTGACACCGAATACAATATGAAAGAGCCACGCATACATGAGCAAAAAGTATTTGAAATTTAATTGCTAAAATCAAATTGCGCAGAATAAGTTGACAAGATGCAACGGCCTTGCCGAAGAAAGGAATGCTTCATTAGCATTTCTTTTATGTTCTTTGTTAGGTTTCTTTCATCAAATCTCTCGATGATCCCGAATCACTTGCTGCAAGGATCTAGTGTGGTTCTCTGTGCTCTGATCTGCGCAATTTGATTTTTACATTAAAATTTCAAACTCGTCTTGGTCATCCATGCGTTGCTCTTTCGTATTGTATTGAGTGTCAAAAGAAAGAAGACGAAATGAACTTTAAAATGACGCACTTTATTTTTCATGAATTGTTTGTTTTCACCTCAAAAATTTACTGACCATCCGGGTTCCGCTTTTTCTGGGACGCACTGTATATATCTTCAGATGATTATAATTATATAGTCCCATTCACAACCAAGAACACATATTAATAGAAAAGGGAATGTACATGGATTTTGGCATTTAATTACGGTATAAGTCAGGCTCTCCCTGTGTGCTTTTACCATTCCCTCCTCCAGAAGACACGGGAATTCTGTCAAAATCTCCCTCACAGATCTCTCTTGGTTTTGTATCCACTTTCTTCTGAAGTCGAATGTTTCAGCCATGAATCTGGATTTTTGTTTATCCGGGACTTTGTTGTCCTTCATCAGGGACACCATCAGTGCATCTTCCTCAGTAGGCAGGCTACACTCTTGTTGACTGCAGGCAGCTGCAGCTGTGACTATACAATAAATTAAAGAAATACATGACAAATATGGATAATTGATATTGCCCATTTATATTTGTTAAAACCGCGACTTTTAAATTCAAGTTTTTTTTAGGAAAACCGTGGTTTTTGCTGAGCTGTGTAAATTTATGGCCCTATTGGCTGTTGTCTGGTGACCCCCCCCCCCCCCCCTGCCTTGACACCATTACTCAGAGGAAGTCAGGTCTACACTGTACAATATGCTCATTACCACTGGCACTAATAATATATTAATAACCCTATATAGATATTAATACACTTTTTAAAGTTATGGGATATCTGCTACATTATCCATAACCTACCAGTTGATGAAGAACTCCTGGCCTTTGACTGTTTAGTTTTCTTGCGGACGTAGCGAAGGTGTTCTTCCAAATACCCTGTTGCAGGATGTCCACTCACCCCTCTTGTGTAAAAGGCCTCCTGTTTTAAATATCATAATGGATTCATATACCAATTATCATAAACATGCATGGTGGCCTAAAAAAGTGCAACAAATTTTGATCATTGACTTTAAAGGACATCATCAATAAAATAAAAAAGACCATTGATTGAGGGGAGGCATTTAAATACTAATCCTAGTTTAGCAAGTCAATGTCACTTTCCATATTTGCTACTTTTTTAACCCTAAAAATACTTCTTATGGCAAGAATTTTTTGCTCAATGGTGTCCCTTAGATTCAGCTGTTGTGTAATGTCACATTTTGTTCAAATCGTCTGTTTTCAAAGCAAGGGCATTGTCGTGCAGTACTACATGACAAGGTTAGAATTTCTCTGCGTTCCAAAGACCGACAGGGTAGAGAAAGCATTGTCTCACTAAAATAGTAAAAGGATCGAGACACCCAAAATGAATGATTATGGTATCATTTTGTTGGAAAAATTATTTTCCACATAATGAAACAAACTTGAATTCCATTTTATTGATGATGTCCTTGAAATCAACTATCAAAGTTGTTTCATTCTTTTTGGGCCACCTTGTTTTATAATTAACTGTATAAAAATATGTCTCAAAGCCTAGTTGCAGAAATAATGTTTTGTAAAATATTGGCTAACCCTCCCCCCCCCCCCCCCCCCTCCCCTTCCCATATGACCATCAATGCGATTGGCTTTTTAGAAGCTGGATTAGTTCTGCACTCCACAGGGAGTGCTTGCATACAATAGTACTAAAATCATATTCCTCATTCTGATTTGGCAAATACGATAATAATTTGTCAATAATCATGATAACCAAGCTCAATTATTATTCGTAAACATCTGGATAGTTCACCAAGAATAAAAACAATAAACATACATTTTTTTTTTTTAAATATCCATACAGGGTCTGGAAAAAAAAAATCTGCTGATATAATGACAAAAGTATAGTTATCAGAATAGGAGCTTTCCTTTAGCATTTAATTCAGAATTTGTATTTTAATCTTTCATGGGATATGCCATTATAATAACAAATTATTCTTCAGTAATGTTCAATTTTGACAAAATCAGAAAGACTTTTCTGTATTATTCTGTTAGTACGCTACACATGGCTTCAAGAGGCACCACAAATGGTATTTTGAGCATTTGTTCACAGAGCCCACATGAAAATATCTGTAGAGTAGAAACTTGAAGAAAATAAAAGTGGTCTTTCTATCAACACTTACAAAACCTGTATTTCCTTCTGGGTCCCTAAGGCTGGGAAATGTAGTTATTATGCTCTGGGCCAGTGCTGCCTTCACAAATGACTCTGGCCTAAAAGAAAGACAAAGACACCATTACATTATTTTTAAGACTCTATCTATGACATCTTTCCATTTCTATGAAGTGTGAAATATTTGAGAAAAAAAAATAAAACTTTTTTTTTTTTTCACTGAACTGAATCACCAATAAATCAGAATTAACATGATTAAAGCGAATAAAAATATGGGCTACACTATGAAGATGATTACTGTAAGAACACACTTGCAAATAATTACAGCCACAAGATAGTTATGGTACACGTATGATGAACAATTGTGTTTTGTTGATTCATTATTTTATTGATCTGTATGAACAATGAATGCCTTGTTCATTGTCTGCTCCTAACTAGTACTGCTTTAATTTTCAAGAAATATCCCAAATATAAAAATGTTTGGAGTACTTAGTACCCCTAAAATACCCTTCCATAGGAAATGTACACAGAGATATTTTGTCACTTGACATCATTAGATGCAAATACGTCTTTCAGAACAATTGCTGGTCCCTTTATTAGTGTTTTCTGATGATGTGCTGCATTTTCTGAAGATCAAGACAATTTAAGTTTTAAAATTGTTACCAAAGCTATCTTGTGGATGTAAGGCATGTTTATCCAGAATTTTATTGTTTGACTGATAAGTCTGGTTGATTTATTTAGAAATTTATGGTATGATAAAGTAGGGGAAATACCCTACAACTATACAAATGCAAAATATAGTCATATACTTACCGCTCTCCATAGCTAATGATCAGGTACTCAACCAGTCTTGACACGAGGACATGCCTTGTCCTTTTAGCCACGAATCCAAGCCTCTTGATTTCTTCAATTGTTGCTACTCCAATGGGGGACTGATTTAGTATCATTTCAGTATCCTTAACACAGAAGAAAAAAAGTAGCCAAATTGAAATATCTTACTATCGTTACTATTGAATCCCCACACAGTGAATGTTGTTATAATTTATTTATTTATTCATTAAAGTTTTTTTTTAAAGCAGACTAGTCCCGTCTGAGCCAAGTAGGCCTGCTTTTCAAGGAAGTCCTACAATTTATTTGTATATATGTATATTTTTCTCTCTCTCTTTTGCTCTTTTCACGTTTACAAGTTTTTATTTATTTTACAGCACTTGAATAACAAACTTGTTTTTTAACAGTGGCAATTTCATGCCTTAATTCCGGCCACATATTAACACACATTACAATTTGTTCCCTTAATGCATGATGCATAAAAACGTATTAAACATATAGTTGTTTACATATATGTCTCAAATCTGAATAATCATTCATTCAGCAGTTACTAGAAATAAAAATGGAATTAAATTTAATTTCTCTTCTTATTTTCCTAAGTACAGCTTTTTAGATCTAAATCTCCTTCTCTTCATAAGGAATTAGTCTCAATGACAGAAAGATCAATGCCCCTATTTGATTTTGTTACTCACAAACAAACAAGCCTTCTGTCTCTTAAGTGGTGGGGGTGTATTTGGTCCTTCTGCTGATGACCTTTGACTTAGCTTAGCAGACTTAGCTGAAGTAGATGGGCCAGGAACGGGTGGATCTGGCCCCGATGGACAGGAATCTGATGGTGGTTCTGAATCCAAATGACAGAGCAATGGTGAAGATCCTGTAGATGGGATTGACATTGCCTCATCAGTGCTGCAGATAGCATAATCCCCCAGATTTAGGTGGTTTTGAGTAGCTGCTGAGTAGTTGGTGAAGGATAACGATGATGACGATGATGATGGTGATGCTGTTGGTAAGTTCATCTCGTACATGACTTGGGTTACTGGTAGCTGTAAATTAGCTGGTAATGACACCAGGTCCTGTGCTTGCTGCTCTTGAACCTGTGATTAATGGAAATTCCTAGGGTTCATATTTATACAATTTGGAATGGTGTAATGATATAATTGAACTTGTCATTAACATCAAGTGATCGAACCATATGCAAAGGACGAGGCACTAGAAGATCTAATGGTTCCATGATTTTGATTCGACCCACACATTCTGACACAGCATATGCCTGTAGATGTCTGTTGTAGTATTCTGTTTCGTACACAAGCAAGACAAACAGGGCAACTGCCTTGTGTATGATGATATTCTTTAGTTGAGCACACACGGGTCCATTTTCATCCCATTCTGTCAACACCAAACACCCCAGCTTAAACTCATAGCTGTGAACAGTCAGTTTATCTGCTACATGGATGAATTCATCTTGTGAACAATCAAGTGTAGCACAAATATGTTGTGCTTCTTCAAATGTTGATATCTGGGCTGGAAACTGATTCTTTATGTCCATCTCACAAGAAAGGGTCTTTCCTTGGAGAAACACATAGCTTTGTTGTTCTTGATGTCTCCTTGATACAGTCTTGGCCACATTTTTGTAGTTATTGCAAGCACGCGCCCAACTCTTAAAAGGTTTGTGTTTCGCTTCTTTCCTAATTGTTGAGTATTGTTCAAGTGGGCCAAGTAACCTAATCAACTGAGGATAGTGGACAACAAAATGATGTTTGGGAATAAGAGATCCATCAAACACTTGAAGGAACAGTTGATGGTGGTCCTTAATGAGGGCCTTCAAGAAAAAAGTAGCTGATCTGGTGATGTATGGGGCTACTACAATCTTGTAAATATCTACAGCCAATAGTAGAACTTCCCATTCATCTGATGACTCATCAATCAAATCTCCAAGCATGATGGGAAGATAAAGGCACAGGCATCGCATCTGGGCAGCTTTTTGACCGCTAGCTCCACGAGGATTCTTCAGCGCCGATTGCGGGATAGGACTTGGTTTGTTTTTTTTGTCTACAAACCCATAGTTAAAGGAAGATATGCGGTCATTCACCTGTTGAAGTGTAACCTGTCCTTTGTCAATGAGTGAATTCAAGACCAGTTTGACTTCTAATGGCATGATTCCTTCCAAGAAGTCGTGAGTAATATCTGGTGCATAGTTTTCACTGACATGAAATTGCTCTAGATTATTCAGTTCTGATGAACGTTTCATTCCAGTTCTTGATGTATCATCAAGGGCAAGATCCTCATGAAAGGTCTCTTTGCTCCGTAGAAGTGCCGAGTCGGGGGTGAGCTGTCTACGGATGATTTCCTTTGGGGCCTTACAAAAGCGACAAGGATAATTAGCACTGAAACTTCCCACAAACCCAAGCAATTCATGGAGACCCAGATTGTCACCAATAACCTGAAATAAAACAGGTTTTACAATCCCTTTGAAGTCAGTGCTTGAAATTTCAAGACCTTCCTTTTCAAGCACCTGGAGATCGTCCACTATTGCTGACAAAACACTGTCTATACCATATTTGTTAACAACTTTCCTCTTGGCACATGCAGCAAGCAGAATGTTATTTAGTGAAGCCTGATATTTTATTGGTAAGCTTAAGACACTGATGTAAAATGCAACCAGTTTATGTTCGCCTTTCCTGGATCCCAAGGGGTTTCCTGTCTCATAGTCATCAGCATAGAGGAGTAAAGGGATTGTGGGGACATCTTCACAACTGACATGCTTTGTCTGAAAATGAAATCCATCGCGATAGGTCTTCAAAATACATCCATCCTGCGAATTATGCTGACTTAGAATCGCTTTCATCACACCAGGCTGTTCAAGGTATTTTTTCAGTAACTTGCAAATTGGAACATACTGAAATGTTTCTGTCACTAGTTGCTGTTGTGCATGTCCTGAATGATCTCTTGTGGCAAAAGATTTCCCTAAGGTTCTTTCTTCTGGGGGTATCAGAACATCTCTATCTACAAGGTACTGGTCCTGCATATAGCGTGTTCGAAATTGACTGAAAATGTTCTGTACTTTATGAAAGTATTTTTGAAAGAAACAAATGTTCAAGCTTTCAACATCCACTGTTTCCAAGCCCAGGTCGAAAATCCCATAGAGACCATTAGAAAAATTATATTGGTCTCTAATGGTTTCTGTTGGAGTCTATTGGTTTCTGTTGGACCCATAGAATTGAATCCAATAGAGACCATTCAAACCATCAGAAACCAATAGAAACCAATAGCACCCATAGAAACCAATAGAAATAGAAACCAATAGGACCAATAGAAACCAATAGGACCAATAGAAACCAATAAGACTAATATAAACCAATAGGACCAATAGGACCAATAGAAACCAATAGGACCAATATAAACCAATAAGACCAATAGAAACCAATAGAACCGATAGGACCAATAGGACCAATGGGACCGATAGGACCAATAGAAAACCAATGAGACCAATAGAACCCAATGGGACCAATAGAAACCAATAGGTCCAATAGAAACCAATAGAAACCAACAGCTAAATCTATCTCATGCATATTCATGATTACTTTATACGTGTTCACAGAAAATTACATTTATCATAATTTGTTAAGCAACTTATGACAATGTACATCAATTTTGTGATTTTTATTTTCTTTTGGCAACTAATGACCAATAGATTATTTTTTTAATCATGTTACAATTTCATTCACGTTTTAGCAATAGATATAATGATTATAATGATTACTATAAAACACTAACCAAGAAACAATTCATGTATGTTTATTATATAGAAAAGTACAAGCATTCAGTTAAAATAAAGGATATTCTTAAACTCACTTCAAGTGATCTATGTGATGGAGTTAATGCAATTGAGATTAGAATATACTTTTTTTTTGGTGGACAGTTGCTAAAATCGATTTTGATTTATCATTATTGATTTACCAATAGAAGCCATTGGACTATTGGTTTCAATAGGGAATTCAGAATATGGGACCATTAGAAACCCATAGAAAGATCTCTAGTGGACCAACAGGAACCCATAGAAAATATCTAATGGACCAACAGAAACCCATCATAGAAGAAAATATCTAATGGACCAACAGAAACCCATAGAAGACATGGGTGGATGCTGGTCCAATAGAAGCTTTCTGTTGGTCCATCAGCATTTCTTTCTGTGGGTTTGTGTTGGTCCAATAGATATTTTCTAATGGTTTCTGTGGGTCCATCATTTCACTTTCCCTATTGAAACCATTAGACACCAATAGCTCTAAAGGTTTCTGATGGTCCAATAGGATCGGATCCTAATGGAATTTCGACCTGGGAGTCATTCAGGACTTGTTTAAACAAATTGGTCAGAACATTATTCATCAGTTCTTCAATCTCTCTTACAAGTTTGTCTATGTATGTATGAGGCACAGCAGATGCCTTCAAGCTAGTAAGAAAGAGAAAGAAAGTCTCTTTCAGTGTATCCAACATGTTCCCTGTTTCTTTCTGATTTGTAGTGCATGTTTCAGCATCATCTGCAGACTCATCTTCAAAAATGTCTTGATAAACTGTTTCATTTTCAACTGACTGAGATCCTTCCAAGTCTGAGCAGTGCTTTGACAAAAGATGTCGTTTATATGATGAAATGTATGTAAATGTTTCAGGACATCCATTTTGACTACATATCACAAACACTGACTTTCCAGAAGTTAGTCCATGTATATACTTCAAATGTTTGAATAACTCATCCACCTCTCCTACGTCACACAAGCATCTGAAGCAAATCATGTTAGCGAATATGAAAAGTTAAGAGGCAACTGAACTCACATATTGACTCCAGTGATTCTTGAATTTTAATCTTGCCCCAAGCTTTGGTATCAGCACTTCAATCATTTCATCTGACAGGAGGGCAGCTGCTTCAAGGTCTATCCCATTTTCTGTGAAAGAAAGCAAGACGATGTGATTTTGGTAATATTTCATTTATTAGACAGGTCTACTAAAAATGAATGTTGACTTAATTCTAGCTGTTCAGGCGCGGATTCAGGGGGGGGGGGGGCCGGACGGGCCCGGCCCCCCCCCCCCCCAAAAAAAAAATCGTTTTGGAGAATGCATGTTTTTTATGTGTTTGTTGGCTTGAATTTTTTTTTTAATGCTTATAAACCCCCTCCCCCCCCCCCCCCCCCCCCCACTGAGAGCACTTTCAGCCGGCCGGATTATGACCATAAAAAATATTGTGTGTAGTTTTTTTGACGGCCAAAGGGCGAAAAAAAAAATTCATGCCCTACCCCTTCCCCCCCCCCCCCCCCCCCCACTGAGAGCACTTTCGAGCGGCCCGATTTTAACCCCAATTCGGGGTCTACCAAAATCTGAGAATCGGCGATCTGGCCCCCCCCCCCCCCCCTCATGAAATCCTGGATCCGCCACTGCTGTTATGTGTAATGATTATTTTAAAGTGCAATAGGTCTAGATCAGATATCATATGTTGATGCTTTGAACAGCGGTGGGGAGAGAAATTGCCTTTCCTAAAAATTGGTAAGGCAATATTGAGGCAATCTTCAGTGCGAATTAACCCACTCACACTCTATGCTTGACTCGCTTGACTGGCGTGTGGATCGAAAGAGTGTGATTCTGTCTCTAACAAGGGGAGCTGACCGACGAATGTCAATACCGTAAAATGAGAAGCCCCCGAGGAAGAGACAGATCTAATAATATCAGTCAAAGTTTATACATTCCCCAATGATATATATACATTTACAATCCATTAACCATACTTTAAAAACGGCAATAGCTGAAAAAAAACTATAGCTACCAAGCCTTGCAAGGCAATTACAAGGCCTGGCCGGCTGGCCTGGGGTGCAAAGGCTGCAGCCTCAGCTATATAGCCAGCCAGGCCCAGGGCCTCGTTTCACACAACTTTTCTACAGGCTAGATTCTACACCTATTAAAGTACACGATTTACCATTAATCATTGAGCTACGATTGATATCAATCATACAATCAATAGGTCATTATAATCGTAACTCAAAGCCTCGATGGCAAATCTTACAACTTGCGATTTCTAAGTTAGATCTAGGTCTACTCTCATAACTCTGGCCTTATGAAACTGAGCCAGGCACAGCCATGCAGTCAACACACTGCGGTTTAGGTTAAACTGTCTCAATCAAATTCTCGAGACTTCAAGTTCAAATTCGTTTAAACAACCTTTTTATATACAAGATTGATTATTAGATAGGTACCTTTGAAGATATCTTGCAGCCCTCTTAGGCCCCAACTGATAAGAAGCTGGTCCATAGATGACTTTTCTTGTTCCTGGTTGTTTACTCTTGATCTAGATGCAGATGGTAGTCTAGTCTCGCATGCATGCACGGTGCCGGTACGGTGCGCTGCGAGCATGCATGTATTATGCTAGTGCAATTAAAATGGCATGGCCGGGGCGATATCTTGTAGACACGATTTGCTAAATAGTTGGATAAGCACTTGTGCTTTGCCCAATTAAATAGGAAAAATTACCACACCACGGTATTCAAAACCCCAACAGTTGGAAACGTAAACAAATACAATATATCATCAAATTATTGGTCAACTTATGCCCAATTATGTTGTAAAGATATTTGACCAACAACAAATTTACCCCATATTTTTTGCAGTGTACAAGCAATATCATTCAAGTAAACCATATCATTAAACCATCAGCCGCTACCATGCGTACTAACCACGGAGTTCATTTTCAACCAGTATAAAACAATTTACAATGAAAATGCAATATATAATATACAATATAATGGTTAGGACCCTTTAGAAGCAGGAATCTGCTTGTAATCGGGGCCCTGCAAACAAACAACAAGATAATGCACATAAATTACAAATAAATAGTAAAAGACTTGGATAATACAAATACGCACACGCACATCAACACACACACACACACACACACACTCCCATAAAGAAGGTTACAGAGAAAGAAAAGAAAGATGCAAAAAATAGGAAAGAAAGAGATAAAAGTAGAAGAAAGATGGGAAAGAGAAGTACCTACTGGTAATTGTAGAACTGGATCTTAGGTCATGATTCAAGGAATTCCATTCCCGTATCCCAACAAATGATATAGAATTATACAGTGAAATCGAACGACAGAGTAGGTGATGTAAGTTTAGACTTTGACGAGTGGGGTAATTGTGAATAGAAGTATTTGCTTGGAACATATTATTAAAAACAGATGGTATCAGGTTTTTATGAAATTTAAACATAAATATGCATGTATTAAGTTTGATCAAATCATATACAGGAATAATTTTCAGTTTAATAAATAATGGTAAACTTGGAGACATGACTATTTGTTATTAACCGAGCTGCACGTTTCTGTAACATATAAATCTTGAACAGTTTTGTTTTGTAAGTATTACCCCAAATGATACTGCAATAATTTTTTTTTTTTGCATTGTAAATATTAATTAATATGTTCCTTGGGAGAAAATTCTTTAGTCTAGACAAGACACCAATACTTCTAGAAATCTTAGAACAAACATAATCAATATGACATTTCCAATCTAGAGTTTTTTCAATATTAGTAGCTAAAACAATAACACTTATTTCTCGTTCAATAGTTACATTCGCTATTCTAACAGGATTGGTGAAATTTGAAACTTTCTTTTTCTTAGTGTGAAAAATTACATATTTAGTTTTTTCATAATTCAAAAATACTTTATCACATTTAAACCAATCATTCAATTTTATTAACTCTTCATTAAAAATCGAAACTAAGCGTGTTACATTAGAATGAGAATAATATACGACTGTATCATTAGCAAATAATGAAAACATAAGTAGTTTGAATGAGCTGATTATATCATTGATATATATGATAAATAAAAGTGGTCCGAGAACCGATCCTTGCGGAACTCCAGTATTTACATCCATATAATCAGATTCGACACCATCGACCACCACATATTGTTTTCAAGTATACAAATAATCAGAAAACCACTGATGAGGTATACTACGTACACCGTCACGGTAATGGTACAGTTTTTTAAGTAAAATATGTGGGTCTAAGGTGTCAAATGCCTTAGATAGATCCAGAAACAATCCATAACAAAACATTCCATTATTAATTTCATATAAAATATTTTCAGTAAAATTCACCATACTCTGATCAGTGCTATGGTTTTTACGAAAACCAAACTGCTCTGAAATAAGAACATTATATTTCAGTAAGTAATCATATAACTTTTTATGCATTAGTTTTTTCAACAGTTTTCCAAAAACAGAAAGCAACGCTTGGGTCTATAATTTTCTATATGTTAACATCATTCAGTTACGGAGTTTTATCTTACAATGCTTCTTCAGATGATGATCTAAGGTGAAGGATCTTTCCATGGAGTAGGCTAAGCAAAAGAACTACGACGCTAAATATATCTACACATCCGAGGAAAAGGAAAGCTGTGTCCATGGAACCAGTTAGGTCAAATATTCGTCCTGTAGAATCGAATAAAAGAAAATGAAATGTGAGAGACTCGATCCGGCGTTGATGTTATATAACAGGACATTTCAAAATGTGACTTAAAGATACTATGTCCCATTTGCAGGCCAACACAAATGAAAAGGTTAAATTTCACAGCATTTGAAAGACAATACTAATTTAGAACTTCCCTCATAACGAAAGGGCTTGAAAATGACTTTTAATAGGAAAGTAACGACCATCAGTTGTCGAATCGACTTAAGTGATTACAATCACCTAAGTAATAGTTTAATTTGGATCTGTAGGACTAATGCCCTAACCACTAGACCACGGAGACGGATTGGGTGGTTTCAACTCCAGGCCTACTCTAGATACAAACTACGACAGACAGCCTATTCAAGCTCTTAGTAATTAATTTACACTTTTTTTGTTGACGGTCAGGGGAGTATCGAACAATGACAAGCCCCATACCTAGTTAGATCCATGGTGGATTCATGACATTCGATTAAAACCTTTGCAGAAAACTGCCAAAAAGGTTGGTTAGCAATGGGGAATATTGATTTAAGGTACGCAGCCATTCTTATTCTCTCATTTCCTAGCTTACCTGTCAACCATCCACCTGTTATTTCACCGAGCCCGGAACAAATCATGGCGAAAGGAAGAACCCCTGACGACAAAGATGGCGGAACTAAGTCTACCACCGTGGTATTCTTGACGATCGTCTTCGCTCCAAATGCTAGGCCATTGAGGGCAGCAAAGACGCATAGCGTTGAGAAACGATACGCTATCTCATTAATAAAAAGCGGTAACGCACCAATGATACCGAAAAGTATGAATAAATTCCTTGAAGCAAATATATCTTTATTTAGACAGTTCAAGAGTCCTGGCATCAGGCGTCCTATGATGTTTCCTATTCCACCGAGAAGAGAGACAAACACAGCAACTGATTCATCAAAGCCTTTCCCTTCTGCATTCGAAATAACGAAGACGGTCCAACCAACATACGATATCCCATGGAGATACGCAGCTAGTAATGCGTAAATGATTACAGGATATTCACTGAAGACACCAAGACCCACTACTTGACGAGCAGTCCTAAACAGTTCCACAGTCCTGCGGGAACACCGAAATGGCAATGAATCGCTTTGTGAAGCGTGGTGTTGCACTGTGTCACCATTTCCCACACGTTGTAGGTCGCTCGTTAAAGAATTTTGCTCATACGAGGCATCACGAGTCTGAGGTGTTTCTTGGAGATCACATCGAGAAGGTGGCGATGTGCTTTGCAATATGGCTCTTTCAAACAACGCTCCAGATACAACCACGTGTAGGTTTATTGTCCCAAGGATGAGGAGAGAACCTCGCCAAGTGTAGGCCTCCAGGAGTTTCTGGGTGAGCAGAGGTAACATCATCATTCCCACCCCGCCACCCGATGCGCCGACTGAGAAAGGTAACATGTATCTGTCCCCAAAGGCATACATCACTGACACTATGGCCGGGAAGACGGCCATTGACAAACCAAGCCCTGCATAAAAAGGATGTTATCGTCATCAATCATAGCGTTTGCACACGAGACGTCGCACAGAGGGCCAGGGAGGAACCAAAGTGCGCCAAATGTCACTTTTGGTGATTTATTTTTATATCCCTTCTATGAATAATCATGAGTTTTCTAAATACATGATCGGTCAATTAGTGGTCACGTGATAAAATATAATTTCACTATTATAAACGAATCTCTGCCAGAGCTCCGAATATTATACAAATATACATTGTCTTGAGAGGTTCTGGTTAAAACTATGCGCAAGAGGTGACTCCAATAGTACTATTTGCTGAGGGGCGCAGCCCCGAAGCAAATGGTACTTTTGGAGTCACCGAGGCCCATAGTTTTAACCAGTACCTCGAATAGAAGGCATGGTATATTTGTTTTATATCCTGCATCAAAAAATTATTTTATTAAAAAAATATATATATATATAAAAACAAAATTAGGAATCTCTTTCTTTGAAATTTGAAAAAGAAAAGAAATTCAATAACATTTCTTTTAAAAATCACATTTTTTTTTCAACTTCCAAATAGTACTCTCGTATAGTACTTTCTAAAAATAGTTCAAATATTTGTGGTCATGTGACGAGCTCTCAACCAATCAAAAGCCAACAAATTTTGATTCAGGATATAATATACAAATATACCGAGCTGTTAGAAAGAATAGTGAAATTATTTATCTGAGGAGGGACTGGTAAAGTACTATTTTTCAGAGGGACTGCAATAGTTACTCTTTTTTCCTCGGGCTTTGCCCCTCGGAAAAATAGTACTTTGCCAGTCCCTCAACAGATAAATAATTTCCATTATATCCCACAAGAATCTTGCTCTACGATTGGTCAAAAGTAAATCACGTGATGAAAGATAATTCGCCCATTATTGATGAGAGAAGCAAAAAGTTCGTTACACTGTGTAGATAGTACTACTATCTACACAGGCAACGCACTTTCACTGAAGATAGAGGTACTATCTACACAGGGCAACGTACTTTCACTGAAGATTATCCAAAAGCGCACTAAAACAGGCGTAATTAAGCGCGCATTACCAATGAGCGCAATTAAAGAAAGCACATGCGCGCACCGCACCCTGAACTTTTTTGGTGTGAATTTGGGCCTAGGTGTCTTTTATGTAGATGCATACACGTCCTTTTCTTGTTGTAGTTAAATTGTTTTAGATGTGGAATATAAAGCAAATAATCACCTTTTGGTTTCAGGCAATGGCAAGTATTGGTATTTTTACTCATATATTTATCAATTTCACTTATTCGAAAAGGTTGGCCCCTTTCAATAAAACTTGTTTTTCAATGGGATCCTATACAAGGGTACATGTACATATTGATAAAGAGGTAAATCAAATTGAAAAAAAAAGAAGATGTACACACACACAAAAAAATAACAGGGTAATAATATACAAAATGAACAATAAAAATTAGGAAGTTTAGGGACATTATATAACATGGAAAAAAATAATGAACGTATGTATACCAACAAAATGGCTGAATATTTAGTTCAAACCTAAAGAAATTGATACAAATATAAAAATGATACATCTGGTTGAATTAATTTCAGAATATCAAATCCCTTGTTCCGTCTTTGGAAAATTATTTAGTCCTCGTTTAAATTCCGCCAAATCCCCTGCAAATCTTATATCAAGTGGCAATTCGTTCACATATTAACTGCCGCATTCTTTTGCTTAAAGCAAAATCTTGTTTATTTAGCTTAGAAAGAATCTCTTACCTGAGAAGAAAAGACAGACTGCAAAGTAAATAGGTTTGGTAGCTTCAGAGCATATCATAAGGCCTAGAGAGCCTATCAATCCACCAAGCATAGAAATGGAGCGAGGGGAATACCGACCAAGAAGCGTCTTTACAACAATACCTGTAATAGAGATTAAAAAAACATTGATTCTATCACTTAAAGTGAGATAATTGTTATCTAGAACCGTGGTGTTTTATTTTACTTTGATGGGACTTTTGGGAGTATTGCGTGGCACCCATGCTAAAATTCGGCAAAATTACTAAGGAATAAGATATCAATGGATGCCTGGCTAATTTCCTTTTAATACTACAAATGACATGGAATCTTTTCCTAAATCCTTGTTTTATTTTTGGCTGGTCTACTAGTAGCTGGATAGCGCATATCACATTATGATATAACCCCGGATATAACATCCCTATGCGCTTCCAAAGAAGTTCCGATGTTATTACTCCGGCTTTAGCTATGCCAGCCATAATCAGCGCAAAGTGTATTTCAAGTAACACATCCTGTCAGGTGACCATTTAGTACCTGGGTGGAGAGTGGCAAATGTGGATTTATGTCTTGCCAAAAGGCGTGAGTGCCGGGCTGGGATTCGAAACCTCAACCCTTGGATCGAGAGTCAAGTGAACGTTTACCACACCTCTAGCCTTTGTCCACCCTTTGTGAATGATATGAATTTTCTTAGGTTCGAAATTCCACCCATGGCAGAGGAATTTAAGGCACTGCCCAATGGGAAGCAGATATGTCCGGTATTATACCTATGGAAATGAGAGACACCAGTATCCATTGGGAATGCTATAGAGCAGTCAAAGGCTCCTACCAGTTTCCTCCCATATACAATATGCGCGTGTCACAACTATCTCTCTCAATACGCTAGGGGTTAAGATATTTAAGACAAAATAAGCGAGTTCGTAATTAGGATTTGCGCATGGGCAGATCAAGGTCATTAGGACCCAAATTTTAAAACCATTGACGAATACTCGGATCGTGCTCATGAAAGTTATGTAATCAGTATTCATTTATGCAACAGCAGTACATTTATCTGATACACAGGTGGAAGTATTCTTCTCAAGAGGCAAACAAAAGGTATTCATGAAACACCTCCATTACTTCAGCAGGGATTATTCTAAAATGCACACGTGGGAAGTATCCATCGTGCATGTCGAAGATCTGTGGATATTTTTGGGTCATGCGTTCCAGAGCTATTTACGAACTCGCTTATTGAATCAATCAAATGTTGTATCTTACCTGACATAATGATGACTGCATGGTACAGTCCAATGTACATCCCTATTCTTCCTGTGGTGGATTCGAGGTCTCTGACAATATGACTGAGAAGGACACCAAAAGACTTTATCGTCCCTACCTCCAGAAATAGTACCAACCAAGTACCAAGAACGATAAGGAATTTGTTTGCCATCTTTCTCTTCAATTCGTGTTATTGCTTCCTTGATCTTACCCTCCTCCTCCTTTGAATTCTAATCTTGCTATTTCACAGGTTTTCATTTAAAATGGCGGAATCAGACAGACGCCGGAATGCACTTGACCCACAGTCGCCTTGTCATTCCAACAAATCTCCTCGAACAAAATGTAGACCTTTACACGTTTTGGTACCCACGAGACCCTTACATGGAAGTTGAACCAAGCGGTGAATCAAATATTATAACCGTCTATTGTATCCGACAAATGTGTATATAGAATTATTGGAGCGTTGACCAACAACAATAGACATGAAAAAAAGTAGATTGGTAAATTGATCTACAAATATTTATACAGATATTGACTGGTAGGGCGTGTAAAAGAACGGTTTTTGGACCGCCTAAGGGCTTTGTTATTTTTCAAAGGGAGCAGCGCTGAGTGAAAATATTTTTATGTCCCTCGCTTTGCTTACTTGCAAATGAAACATTATAGACTAATACACATAACAATGCCTACACCCAGATCCATGTAAAGATAGAAATAATGTCGAAGATGATCATTGATAATGAATTAACTAGAAATATTTGAGTTTCAATGTCTCAAAATGTTTGTTTTCTCCAGCTTCATTTTCACATTTTGGGGTTTCATTTTTTCTCGGAGTGCCCTGATTGTAGGTGCATTCCTTTTAATAATGATCCATCACCCCTGAGTAACATGTATTTCACCAGTGCTTTCATGTATTGATTTTCTGTGTAGAAATTGAACCGACCTACAAACAGTATGTTTGCTATGCCATTAATGTTAACATATTGAATAAAGATAATCAGAAATGCATGTAAACCCAAAAGGGAAGTGAGAGAGAGAGAGAGACAGAGAGAGAGAGAGAGAAATAAGGAGAGCTAGTGACCGGAGGGAGAAAGAGAGAGAGAGAGAGAGAGAGAGAGGGGGGGGGGGGGGGGTATCTGATTGATTCGAAGCCCGATTATATATATAGAAGAAAATATATTGTTATTTCGCTTCATTCACATCGGATAATGTTATCATCTTCTTTACTCGTCCTGTGACCTCTAAAACCTCCTCTCATGAACTTATAAGTACACCCAACTACATAGTCTACACACTAGCTTCTTCTCTTTTACATTTTTATCTCACTTCCGTGTTTAAATCCCGAATTGTTCATACCTCATCAAATCGACAAACAATCTCACCCAAGCTACATGTTAGATGCTATTCTAACCTTCGTAGTATTAATTTCAAAAGGACGTTGACTACTAAAGCCCCGTTCACACCGGATCTGTGTAGAGTTGCGTGGCGTTGCGTACCGACTACGCCGAAGTAAGGCTGCGTACTCATGAAAAAATTGATGCTTCGGCGTAGGTTATGCGTAGGCTTTCGTACGATGGCGTATAGTTACGTACTCTGTGCGTAGGCACCGCGTACCTACGGCGTATGCAATTTGCGTAGGGTTACATACGCTTGCGTAGGCCTGGCGTAGTGTTGCTTACGGTTGCGAAAGTGCCATGTAAAAATGCAATAGACGCTCGTAGGCGCCGCGAGTGTAGCCATTGGCGCTTTATAAACCTAGTTTTCTGCCCCTCAATCCACTGCTGCCTGCTGTCCAGAACACATCACTGCTGTTGGAATTACAATTGACTGTGAGTTGTCAGAGTTGGTTTGGCCCTCGGCAAAAAAGGTAGAACATGAACGCTTGGGAGAAGAACAAGAACAGAGGAGGAAAGAAGCTAGAAGAAGAAGTGTGTGGGTAAAACCGTGGATCCAGCGCAGGGCCCTGCAGGGGCAATATGAACAGCTGATGAAAGAACTGCATACTGAGGATGTTTCTGCATTTACCAATTTCATGCGGATGGGGCCACAGGATTTCCATGATTTTCTGACACGAATTGCACCGAGGATTACCGAACGAGATACTAACTACAGGAAGTCTCTGGAACCTGGTTTAAAGCTGGCTGTCACCTTGAGGTGTCTGGCCACCGGCAACAGCTACAATACTCTTCAATATGGATTCCGAGATGCCCATAACACTATTTCTGTGTTTATCCCACAAGTGTGCCAGGCAATAATCGATGAATTTTCTGACGAAGTTCTCATGTGTCCAGATACTACAGAGCGATGGAAACAAGTGGCGTCGACCACAACCCTTGCCCTTCTTTCCTGGCATTTTTGCAGTAATTAAAGCAGAAATAATTAAATCCTGCATATATAGTTCAGCAGCGACAATAGAGTCCAGCGGGACGAATAAAATGTAGCACTGCAGGAATAGTAATGAAAAGTCCAGCAGGGATCAAGCAGTCATTGAGTGATTTCAAGTTGGGTGTTAAAGGCTGGTGTTAGTGTTTAATAAACACTAACACCAGCCTAAACACCGAAATGGAAATCAGCTGGTGTTAAGGCTTTGACCTCTGAATATCGTCAACTTCCGGTAGCTAGTGTTATCGATTTTGCAAAATTGTCGTCTGCTGAACCGACCTTACGTACAAATGTCCTATTTACTAACACTAGCCCCTAGGGATTAAACAAATGTTGATTTCCAGTTCGGTGTTAGTGTTGTACCCGCACACATTCAACGCACGAACGACGCCAATTTATTGTCTGACGATCAAATAAAAATATGTGAAACACGTAATTCCTATATTCTTTCGTGTAAAATTAGTTATTTTCTAAGACCAGAGAAATAGGTGTAAATTTATTCTGTCCTTTTCATGATATCTTTAGTTTTGATGTACTATTTTTAAATCATCGTCGTAAAATCATGTATGTGGTGACGTCACGGCTGGTGTTAAGCTATCGATTTTGATATCGGTATCGGGCTCTTAATTTCATCAGCAAATTCTCCGCTCGATTTAAGAGCTCTTGACTGCTCTAAACACTAACACTAACACTAACATCAAACTTGAAATCACTCATTGTGGCTAGGTTGCGCGCAGGTTGGATCTAGGACGTCTTTATACGTTTTTGATGCTTCGTCGGACTGGCGTAGGGTAGCGTATTGTTGCGTAGGCTCGGCGTTCAGTTGCGTAGGCTTGGCGCACAGTCGCGTAGGTTTGGCGTACAGTTGCGTAGTGTTGCGTAGACTTGCGTACAAATTGCGTACTTTCTGTGTAAAGTGTCTACGCCGAAGGTACGCGAAAAAATTTAAACATGTTTAATTTTTAGCGTTCATCTCGCGTACCCATTTGCGTCCCTCCGCGTACAGTTGCGTAGGCCGGCGTATGGTTGGGTACGATCGGTGTAGTCGGTACGCAACTTTACGCAACTCTACGCAAGGCCCGGTGTGAAAGCCCCTATAGACCCCGTTTACAGTGAGCAAAAGGCCGAGTCGGGCCGCGGCCCGGCCTAGCACTGTAAACGCGCAAAAGGCCAAATGCGAGGCCAAACTGGCCGCGCATTTGGCCCTGCCCTGGAGGTAGTCTCGGCCGCGGTCAGGCCGCGGCTCGACCCGGCCTTTTCTCACTGTAAACGCATGCAGGGCCAAATGCGCGGCCAACTGTTACCCCGGAAGTGAAAATTCGCCGTGTATAGGAAATTGGAGGAAAGAATCACCGCAAATCGCGCGCGACCGGATCTGCACTGTGACCCCCGGCGCGCCCTCCAAATAATCGTTTGTTTACATGCAGAGCGCCACTCTGACAAAATATTGCAAGGTTACAATTTAGGCCGCGGCCGAGCCTGCCACTGTAAACGCACAAAATCGCGGGGCCGAGTACGCCTGGCTCGGCCGCGGCCCGGCCCGGCCCTGGCCTTTTTCTCACTGTAAACGGGGTCTTAGAGACTCCTCTGATAATAAAAATGCATTTATGCATTTACAATTTCAATAGCAACCCACATTCATGTACAACGGTGTCGATTTGTATCTGTGGTTGGGGGGATGAAAGGTGCCAAAATATTTTCGGCAATGGATCAAAGCAACCAATAGGTAGAAGCGTGTGGCAGGTTGCACCCCTCCCTTACAAGTTATTAACTTTTTCAAGTCACCCTCAATAAAGATAACATTTCAGAGAATATGGGACCCATGTGGGTCCCACATGGGCTTGCAACTTTATCCTCTCAAGCGCGTAACAAGGATTTTAGTTTAGGGGGGCGGTAGTGAGCTTTGATGTTTTATCAAATTATTAAAGAAAGAAGACGATTCGTTGTACCATTCTCGACTCTTAATCCTTGTCTGAATTCAGTTTCCCCCTCCCTCCTGCGCGAAGCGCGGAAGCTTTGACGTTTCATTAAATTATTAGGGAAAGAAGACGATTCGTTGTATCGTTCTCGACTTTTAATCCTTGCCTAAATTCAATTTCTTTTGACGTTTCATTAAATTATTAGAGAAAGAAGACGATTCGTCTTACCGTACTCGACTCTTAATCCTTGTTTGAATCAAGTTCCCTTTCCTCCGCGCTTAGCGCGGAAGCTCTGACATTTCATTAAATTATTAAAGAAAGAAGACAAATCGTTGTACCGTTCTCGACTCTTAATCCTTGTTTGAATTAAGTTCCCCTTCCTCCCGTGCGAAGCGCGGAAGCTCTGACATTTCATTAAATTATTAAAGAAAGAAGACGATTCGTTGTACCGTTCTCGACTCTTAATCCTTGTCTGAATTCCGTCCCCCCCCCCCTTCCCGCGCGAAGCCCGGAAGCTTTGACGTTTCATTACATTATTAGAGAAAGATGACGATTCGTTGTACCGTTCTCGCCTCTTAATCTTTTTTCTTCCTACGTCCTCTTTCTTTCTCTCTCTCTCTCTCTCTCTCTTTTTTGCCGGCGTTTTTTTGTTGGGGGGGGGGGGGGCGACCGCCTCCACCGCCCCCACCTGGCTACGCGCCTGTATCCTCTCTGTCTCTCATTATCTCTCTCTCCCACTCTCTATTTCTTTTTTGCACTTTTGCGCTTCGCGCTTAACATTTACCTCGTTGCTTTTTAACACTGCGGCTTTGCATTTGGCGCACTGCATTTCTATGATGCTGTTGATTGAATAAATTGAATAAATTCATCAATTCCTGATGAAGCCGTATGAGCGAGAATTTAAATTTATTCTTGTCTCATATATGGTTGTCTCATTTACGTATGTATTATGAAAATGAGATAGCAAAATGTGTATATTGATGGTTATCTTGCCAGTAATAACCATTAACTACTCTCATCGGCCTCTCATCATTTATTTTTCTCTTCATCTTTTTTTTGACGGTGAATTATTGGGGGGATGATTGTACAGGCCACCCCCACCTGAAATATTGGGGGGGGGGATATATCCCCCCCCCCGGGATCGACACCCATGGCCACTGGTCTACCCCTTTCAAACTGGCCTGATTTTCAACGGGTGCAACCGGACGCATCCGATAAAATGGCCACTATGAATGCATACACCATTGATCTCGGTTGAGTGAATTCTTCCGTCCTCTTTGCCTTCCGTCGAAATAGCGCGACTGAATGACATGTCGTGTGAAACGTCGTAATTTTCACTGGATTTTGAAAGCTTGTATAGTCTCAATTTTAACTGTCCATTTACACTGGCATCTTCTATCCATCTTATTCCTCGACTGCAGGTGCACTGCTTGTTTTCACGACGATCATCTGTTGGACTCCATTCTTGCTGTATCACTCAAACTACAGTGTGAGTCAAACAAAAAGTTTACACCTAGAAAATTACTAATTATTTTTAAAATCATCTATGAACAGTAAATTATTATACATCTTATGAAAGAGTGTTTTATCCCAAATCATTTGGTACCATTTTTGTGGTATGTGTTCACGCTTGGATGAACAGGTTGTATTGTTTTCGAGAGTGCAAGTCGATTTTTGCACTCTCGAAAACAATGCAACCTGTTCATCCAAGCGTGAACACATACCACACAAAAATGGTACCAAATGATTTGGGATAAAACACTCTTTCATAAGATGTATAATAATTTACTGTTCATAGATGATTTCAAAAATAAATAGCAATTTTCTAGGTGTAAACTTTGTTTTGACTCACACGGTACATCCGGATCAGTAAGGGGGTCGCTGGTTTGGTGTTTTAACGATGTGGCTGGCAGAGCTATCTATACACAGAGTTTGGCCAACTTGGTTTCACTGGGTCACAACATGGTGTATATTCTTTTGTTTTGTACTTGACCAACAAAGCAGTAGTCGCCATATTGTGTCAAACTCGAACTGGGTTGGCCAAACTTTCCTAATCAATGGCACTGGTGGCTGGGATACTGTAACGCCCTCTTCGACCCACTTATATATGCTTTCCTCAACAGACGTGTGAGGGCGGAATCGTGGAAACTGAAGAGCAAGACCTGCATGCTGCAACTCCTGAATATTTAATTTGTTAACAAAAACACAAGTAATGAAAAGCAAAGATGGACGTTATGATGTTTCTTCCTATGTTTACATGTTTTTATCTACTTTACACGATTAATGCAAGGTACATATTAATCACAGTTCAAAACGGCGGTAACGACGAATGAAATGAATATCCTTTACCAATGACCATGTAAGTAAAACAAGAGGATAAAGGGCCAGCAAATGTTCGGGTACAGGTTCAATAATAACAGTGGATTCCTCTATACCAGCCATGTGGATCAATGTCTTACTAAAGGATGTCATGGCAGGGATTGGAACCCCGAACCCTTTTGGTCCATATTATATTGAAAGGAATGAAAACACATGTCTTTACTTTGATTATGTGGGATTATTTCAAATATTTGCTTAGTTTTACAAATCAAATTCTGAGGAAAACATTCTTGTTTGGACATGTTGGATGAGTATGCAGACGTCAGCATACTAATGAAGATAACGCAAATCGTGACATATTATTTATAGTGTGATATCGTATAATTTTCTTTTCACATCTCTTCCTCTTGCATTTTCACTCTCCCTCTCTCCTTCTTTCCTTTTTAGCTAATGTTCTTTCACGTTTGCTCACTCCCGTTTTTGTCTTTTGATTATGTGTATGACTATGTATCTATCGCTAACTGTAATGCGAACGTGGTAAAGTGATATCTTTAAGAAAATCCTGTACGAGGTATGAAATATTGGAAATAAAACACCAAATCACACAATACAACCAACCACAGATTCACCGGTTTTTCTAACATTAATTATTATTAATCAGTTGATAAGAATGATCATTATCATGAGAAGGTCAATCAAACATCCAAGTTCTGCAATATTTAAAAACCAAAACATCAACATTATCTTCTGATAATGACATAATGTGTCTCTCAAGCTTCTGGCTTACATGTCTGAACTGTCCAAAAGTGGGGCAGTACACTTTAGTAGATATAATATCAATATTACATATAATATTAAAATACGGTGCTACCCTGCACCAGATATTTTGAGTTCAGTCTAACCAGGGAGGTGAAAGAAAGGAGGCGAAACTCTGGTAATTTACTCAAACGCATTCAAGAGTTCTTAAGCGTAACAATGGAATGTGGAACATTCCACTTGGCTTTGAAGTGCCATGCTCCGAGCCGCGCCACTGCGGGGACTTTCGGAAGCCAGGCACCAGTTTTACGTTTATTATAGAATATGAAATTACCGGCAAAATTTCAGTGCAAATCAAAACATTTATATGGGGATTGTTTTAGGAATGGTGCATCAAACAAATTTTTAAATTTAGTACTCCGTCCTTCCTATAATTTGTGTGCCAGAGTTGGCAAAAGAAAAATTAAATCCTGACAAAAACTCAATATTTTAGGATAATGCGCTAATTTGTGCATGTTCTAAAGTCCCGTTATTTAGTCAATGATTTACAATCTTCAATACATTAAGTTTGATAATGCGTGTTTTGTGGTGTTTTTTGTATTTTTGAAGTTAAAAAAGGGATGAAATTACACAAGTTTTGGTTCGCTTGTTCTACTCTTTACACATTCAACAATGGATGAGAAATCATTGAGAGGGACAGCCAACAGTTGCTGTGATATCATTTTCTGATGTAGGTATTCTAAGTCCTGAAATTTCATGCGCTCTTTTATCTCACCACCTGGTCAACAGTTGCAGATTAGCGCATAACTTTTCGGCGGCTTGGAGCATGGGGTCAAAGGAGAGCGACTTGATTCCCACTATGAATATGACTGACAAAGAAAGCAGACAAAATATACAGTTCCTCAGGTAGACAAAGGAACATCCCTTCACTGCTATTATGTAAAAATGTGTAGAACAGGTGTCACATGCATATTCACTTTTTACATAATAGCAGTGAAGGGATGTTCCTTTGTCTACCTAAGGAACTGTATATTATGTCCGCTTTCTTTGTTCGTCATATTCATAGATCCAGTTCTTCTCTATCACGTATTCACGTCCCTGGTCTAACTAAACAGTGCGCCCAAGAACAATGCATAAAAGTGCAAGGCACCTCTCTGTTTACAAACCCAAACAAAAGCATAGCGCTGGGTGCTTCTCAACAACCTAATGTCATTTGTAAACACATTTTGGGGGATTACTCGAACAGAAACATTTTTAAATATCAGATGAACTCATATTCAACTCTTATAAAGAAACACGTATGAAGAAAAGTACACTCAGGCCATAACGCTTCTCCACAACCTACTGTCATTTGTAAATGCATTTTTGGGGATCCCTTTAAAAGTCTGTACAAATATCTCATGGCTGATTTTCGAAAACAATTGTTTTTCTCATATTCACACACTGTCTGATTTTGTGAAGATTTGTGGATTGTTGTGTGACCTTGCTCGGCTTTTCATGGCTGTGTCGCTGTACTACAAACTCGCTACATTCTTGTGGTTAAATGAGAAATATGAGCGAAAAAGACAGATTCATTGGAGGGGGTATAATGAGGATCCTGTTGTGATATATCTAGGGGGCTTTGGACACACACACTTGTAAACCTTTCAGCTAAGCTAATTGGTAATACAAAAGCATGCTTTTAAAAACAAGCTTTTAAAAACAAGTACTTGTGAAAAGCAGGAAGGGAGAAAATAATTTTTGAAGGAAATTTGTTGTTGTTGAAATATCAATTCTTTACATGGAAAACATTGAAAGGGAGTGATAGAAATGAATATCACAAACAAAGAGACAAGCATATATTGAGGACAATAATGATTGGCAGCTTCATCAACAGATACTCCCAGGTACAAAAATGGAATGTTTGCATTTATTTGCAAAAATAGTATGTTTTTCACCCTTGTGAAAGAGCTAGAGAGAGAGATAGGGTAAATGCTTTTGATGGCTTCATGAATCCTGGATTTCAAACGGAAAGGGATAACTCTTGCATCTTCCAGTCTTGGTCGATGAGGTCTAGGCCTAAAATGCCTGATTTGACTTTTAGTAAAGCTGTGCATTACTGCAAAAATATATGTTTTTCAGAATATATGAAATATATACATCAGTCCGCAGGCATGTGGGTCTATCGTTATAATGCTTGGTTAAAGGTAGTACAATGTTTTGGGAAATTTTGAAGATTGGGCGGATAGTGATTTGTTACAATTTTGATATATTTGGATGCCCCTGCGGATATATTATAAGCACTAGAAAATTTAGCCCCGAAAACACTTCTGCTTTCAAGAAAAATTGAATATAAAAATTTACCGGTGCTACCGGTAAATTTTAATACATTTTAAATAGCGCCTACGGCCGTACAATAGTTTTTCGTATGTAACCAAATTGAATGCATACGTCTTTGTGAAGTGCCTCTATACAAAATATTTCATTCACCTGGAATAATAAAATTTCATTATACTTATCAGGTGAATGAAATATTTTGTATCGAGGCAACGCCTCGTGCATCATAGCTCATGCATCCAAAGTGAAACCACACAATCCACCGTGCATACCGAAAAGTCTAAAGAAATGTTGACAAAGAAATGTTGACAACGTCAAAGCCAGTTCACGGTTGCAGTCTGAGCATGAGCAGATACATATGGATTGTTTATTAGAACCAAGTCAAGGGAGGAGAAACAAAAGGATTTGACTGACATTCCTGACAAAATATTAATTCTTTCAAGTTCAGGCAGCATGAATAATGACGGGAGAGAATGATAATCCTGGCTCTGTCCGTTCCGATGCACGAATAATATCGCGACATGATAATTATAAAATTATGTTTGCAATCATTCAAATTTCAAACATACACAAGTGCCCAAACAATAATCATATTTTTTGCCGACTATATTAATTCACATCATTCGTCTTTTAGTTTTTGTGTGAGTGTTGTGCAGGCGCGGATCCAGGATTTCTTAAGGGGTGGGGGGCCAAATTTGAAATTATGTAAGCCAAATATTGGTACGTAATGGTGACCAGCATTGACGTAATGAGGGGGGGGGTGCAGGGAGGGGCGATTTCCCCCTCCCTCCTCCGCAAAGCGCCGAAGCTTTGACGTTTTATTAAATTATTAGAGAAAGAAGACGATTCGTTGTACTGTTCTCGAAAATAATCCTCGTCTAAATTCAGTTTTCTCCCTCCCGCGCGAAGCGCAGAAGCTTTTACCTTTCATTAAATCATTTGAGAAAGAAGACGATTCGTTGTACCGTTCTCGACTCTTAATCCTCGTCTGAATTAAGTTCTCCCCTCCCCCCCCCCCCCCCCCCGACGCGAAGCGCGGAATCTTTGACATTTCATTTTATTATTAGAGAAACAAGACGATTCGTCGCCCCCAAAACAGAAACGCTCCCACCCGACTAGCAAAAACGACACGGGAAGAATGGGCAAGTCTTAAGGCCCGGTCACACAAAGGGGACGCATGGGGAACGCACGGCCAGCGCATTGGAAATTTGCAATTTTGGCCAGTGCGTTGTCGTGCGCCCAACTTTTGTCGAAGCTACAGCGAGCTGTCACCAAATGCATAGCGTGTTGCTAGCGCGCTGAGCGTATACAGGGCGCTTACAGTGCACAAAAAGACCTTACACAGAGCGCACATGATAACAACTTCCACGAATGCACAGTGTTGCTAGCGCGCTGGACGAATGGTCAACGCATGCACCGCGTTCTCAACAGAGGTGGTCACACATAGACGACGCACGGCCCGCGCATTGGAAATTGGAAAAGGCCGTGTGCCTAACTTTTGTCATGATTATGGTAAAGCTAGCAAGCTGACACAAAATGCACAGCGTGTAGCTAGCGCGCTGTGCGTATACAGGGCGTGTGCTCGGCGTATGTCTGGCGCTGGTCTAGCGCGCTCTGCGCGTGTCTGGCGTCCTTTTGGCGTGTACATTCATGCGTTGAGCTCCGCGCATACTATTGAGCATGCTCAAAAAATCCCAACGCACACAGCGAATGACGGCGAACGCATAGCGTGGGTCCAGCGCGCGAGTAACGAATAATGATGCACACCTAGCGAACGACAACGCACTGGCCAAAATTGCAAATTTCCAATGCGCTGGCCGTGCGTTCCCCATGCGTCCCCTCTGTGTGACGGGGACCGTAGACCCCATTTACAGTGAGAAAAAGGCCAGGGCCGGGCCGGGCCGCGGCCGAGCCAGGCCTACTCGGCCCCGCAATTTTGTGCGTTTACAGTGGTAGGCTCGGCCGCCGCCTAAACTGTAACCTTTCAATATTATTGTCAGAGTGGCGCTCTGCATGTAAACAAACGATTATTTGGAAGGCGCGGACCGGCGTCTTATTTGTTCGTACCACGGCGAGCCCAGATTCCAGTATGAACTCATTTTCATACATAACAAGCTACATAAGCTTGCAAAGAGGTCACAAACAATTAGACTTTGATTATTTTTGCCTCACTATTTATAAAGGTAAAAAACTAAATAAACTGAGATTTGGACCCTCATGGCAACTCCAAGGTTCTATTAGTAACACGCTGTCCTTACCATTGAGCTAACGATGAGTTGATGACGGATTGAATTGTATTACTATCAGCCTATTGACCACCCTACAGGTTTCCCTCGCGAGCTCAATCTGGGCTCGCCGTGGTACGAAAAAATAAGACGCCGCAGGGGGTCACAGTGCAGATCCGGTTGCGCGCGATTTGCAGTGAATCTTTTTCCCAAGTTCTTATACATGGCGAACTTTCACTTCTGGGGTAAAAGTTGGCCGCGCATTTGGCCCTGCGTGCGTTTACAGTGAGAAAAGGCCGGGCCAGGCCGCGACTACCTCCAGATCAGGGCTAAATGCGCGGCCAGTTTGGCCTCGCATTTGGCCTTTTGCTCACTGTAAACGGGGTCTAACACAACATTATTCAAGTTGATTATTTTCATTGGAAGGGGAAGTGATGGCTGAAATTGGAGAATCCTTAAATTTCTGAAAAGCAAGTTCAGGCTGTGCCGTAGCGATGTACATCGCAAAGCTAATTCCACAGTGATTGGAAAGATAATATCCTCGCCTGTTACGAAGCAAAACAGCGCGGGGAGGATATCGTCGGCCTTATGCCAAAAGGGCCTTAACTGCTTTTGACCATTCCGAGATAATCGCGTTTAAAGGTTTTGGCCTCTCTAATAATCAAAAGTTTGTGGTCGTTGTTTTGTTTTTTAAGCCAATTTCGATAAAATGTGTTAAGTTATTAAGTTTTACATGAAATGTGTTAAATGTGTTATAAAATATTCAGAATTTTACATGCTATGTGCAAAAAAACATGTTAGGGCCTTTTTGGCATAAGGCTTGAATGTAGCGTATTTATGCCAGAAGGGCCGTAACCTACTCGGCATTGTGCCAAAAGGGGCGTAACCTACGCGGCGTTATGCCAAAAGGGCCTTAACCTGCCGTTATCGTACGCGCGCAAAGTTAGCGCCCTTCTGGCATATAAAAAAAAATTCTTGTTTCGCAACACCTTTGGTTTGCCAGAAAGGCCCTCCTACGGCTACTGGATCACGAAAACTGATAAAACTGATTAATTAAAATGTTTGAAAAAGTATTTTTGATATCTGAATATTTTTATTAATATAATGCAGCTTTCGGTAAAGTTATTTTTTAGAGATCGTACATTTAGGACACCTTTTTCGTTGTTTATTTTTCATCACAGTCCCATACGTTGACATCTGCGTATTTCAACGAGTCGGTCGCATTTCATGCATCCACACCTACTTTAAATCTCACTCATAAATTCATGACATATACTTTCAGTGATTATTTTAAGTACATTATGTCTACTGTAGACTAATCATGTTTTTAATGGTGTTTCTACTGATATTTATTGAATTAAATGGAAATTACGAAATAATCTGTCATTGATAAAAGATTTGCCGTGTAGGTTAAGGCCCTTTTGGCGTAAGGAAAAAGATGAGATACGCGTTAAGGCCCTTTTGAAATTCATAATTATCTTCAAAAATAAATCGAATTTCAACAAGTGAAGCACATCATTTTGAAGAGAACGATGAAATCAACAAGGTGATGTTGATAACTCAATAACCCCCAAAATCGGGTTAAGGCCCTTTTGGCATAAGGCCGGCGATATATCGAGAAGCGAGAAGAATACATTAAGTTTTTACAAACAATGGGATGTTTATCAGAACAAGAACAGGAGGAGGGGAAGACAGGATTTGACTGACAAATACTTTCTGTCCATAGCAAGTTAAGCGGCGTTGTGCACCGTGCATCACGAGCGAGGTCCACACGTTATGTCGTCACTGTATAACTTCGGCAAATTTGAGTCCTGTTGACCCGTAATTTGGAGGGGTGCGGAAAATGAGGTTTTAATTTGGTTTTTGTGCAATAATTAAAGGGTAAATATTTTGATTCCTTTATATTTGTATTCTACATTCATTAGGTTTTCCATTCATATTAAGTTGTATTTTCATCGGATAGGGTATTTAATGATTTAGACTATTACCAATACTGAAAATAGCAGTCCGAGAGCTGAATGACATCCAAATTACATTAGAAGCCCATCATATAAATAGCAATTTCAAAACAGCTCTCAAGAATAAATCCAAAGAAAAGATTAATAAGATATAATATTATTCAAAAACTATATATAATCATGCCATCACATAATGGGGGTGACAAGACTAGACAAGATCCGAAACACATACATCAAAGAATCCCTCAGCTTCGATCAAGATGTTATGGACAAAGTCTCTATTAAAAGACTCATATATTTTGGCCACGTCCTAAGAATGAAACCCACAAGATACCCCGAAATTGCTGTTGAAGGAAATGTCACAGGAAATCAACCCAGTGGCCGCCCACCCAAAAGATGGCTTGATTGCATCTCAAAGGACTGCAAAGCAAGATCCATACCAAGGCTTACAGATGCATCAAGACTGACTACAGACAGAAAGACTTGGCATACCATCACCATACATAAGCCATCAAGAGGCCCCTCGCTAACTTGAAATCAAATGCTCGAGGCAAAATGGTGAGACAAAAACACAAACAAATAGATCACATAAAAGTATCTGTATAATACAAAAAGGGAAAAAAGTAAAATAGAACATACAGAAATGACAGAACAGATTACTTTTAAATGCTTTAACTGATCTTCTCTTATGAATCGCCTATTTAAAGTATGTGGCTTGTAACTTAAATATTCAAAAATATGTATGTGTAGCACGAGAAGGGTTAATACAAGAATATTGTTATAAAAAAGTTATTTAATTGTTGTGTTAATGAATGAACATGTGAATACAATTTCAGATATTATTGCATTCTTAAGTGTGTGTACGTGTTCATACGTGGCAATTAAGTTTATGATATACTATTTGTGTGTTATATATTCATCTTTTTTTAATGGGGAACGCGAAACTCTTTATTTTTCAAAAGGGTGCCGTGACTATATAACAAGGTTGAAAAACGCTGGTTAACATGGAATCGCCTCTATTATTTTTTAACCCCCCAACAAAAACTTTCACAAAGACTGCGCTGTGGCTCAGTTGGAGAGCAGTGGACATATTGTTCGAAACCAAATCGATGTCTAGTGCCCTTTGATAAAGCATTTTAATCCTTATTAATACCAAGTCCCTCGGAGAGCACTTAATGCCGCCGATCCCCTGGTTGCTTATTACAAGCAGTATCATTCAAGTAAATAATATCATTAAACTGTAGCCCTCGTTACTTTTGTAAGAGTAGGGTACCCAAAATAGAGATGAGACGAGTCTGTAAAACAGGAGGCGAAGAAGAGATGTGTGATGGTTAAACTCGTGACACGGACTGCTTTAATAACAAGTAATAATATATACAGTGCGTCCCAGAAAAAACGAAACCGAGAAGTATCGATGTTCTATCATAACTTAATCACAACTATAATTAATGAATGATACATATTTGGAAAGCTTAGAGTCTCTTCTTTCGGTTGATGCTACTCAGATGATGCATATTTTACGCATGAGTGATTAAAAGCAATTTGAAGGAAGGAAACCAAAAAGACATTTGGCGGGCGGTATCTGAATTTCGAAGAAAAATTCACATTTCTAGAAAGTTGAGTTTCTGCCCTTTCATATGACACCTCAATCAGGAAAAATGAGCGAGGAATGACAAAGTTCTGTTTGTTTGAAGTAGTGCTTGCATTTCATTAATTTTATTAAACGAATTCGTTTTCACTGGCTGCCTGCCGTATCAATAAACGAAATTAACAAAAGACTTAACTCTGTTTCGTTGACAATCAGCCGTAGATGAGAGTTTTAATGCATGGCTGATTGTCAACGAAACGGAGTTAAGTCTGTTGTCAAATCTGCTTTTTGCTACGGCAGGCACCCAGTGAAAACGAATTCGTTTGTTAAAATTATGAAAATGTAAGGGCTACTTTAAACAAACAGAACTTTGTTATTCCTCGCTCATTTTTCCTGATTGAGGTGTCATATGAAAGGGCAGAAACTCAACTTTCTAGAAATGTAAATTTTTCTTCGAAATTCAGATACCGCCCGCCAAATGTCTTTTTGGTTTCCTTCCTTCAAATTGCTTTTAATCACTCATGCGTAAAATATGCATCATCTGAGTAGCATCAACTGAAAGAGGAGACTCTAAGCTTTCCAAATATGTATCATTCATTAATTATGGTTGTGATTAAGTTATGATAAAACATCGATACTTCTCGGTTTCGTTTTTTCTGGGACGCACTGTATAAAACATAATTGAATATTCGTATTCAACAAACAAACTTACAAAATCAAAACACAAATACACTTCTATAGTTCCTATCCTACTAATATATAGGTTTACATCCACACTTAGCCATTATATGAAATGGCAAAGTAAATATCAACAACATGACCGTTTTCAATATTTAACCAAACAAAGACTTATCATTCACTCGAATGGATAAAGTATAGTAACTATTAACTTAATAACAACTACTCGAAAAGTATAACTGCTGAATTACGAAGATAGCCAATATTTAACTCGACTCAACCTAAATAAAGTAAACAAGACGATAACAAATATGTACTAAGTAATTATAACGAAGAAACTAAAACTAACATAAAAGGAATAGACTACATAGATTTATACATGTCTGACTAATAATATGCAACTGGAGACTACCGAGTGATAAATATATAGTGCTTTCGTAAACTAGACATATATCGTGCAAATGAATAATAATTGTTGTTCTCTAACTTAATTCATTATTGTAAAGGGCGGAATAGATAAATGAGCGTTTTGGTCTTTTGGACCATTATAATTCAAAAATAATTTATTACATTTAAACCAATCATTCAATTTGATTAACTCTTCATTTAACATAGAAACTAAGCGTGCTACATTAGAATGAGAATAATATGCAACCGAATCATCAGCAAATAATGAAAACATAAGTAGTTTGGATGAGCTGATTATATCATTAATATATATGATAAATAAAAGTGGTCTAAGAACCGATCCTTGCGGAACCCCAGTATTTACATCCATATAATCAGATTCGACAACATCGACCACCACATATTGTTTTATATTATACAAATAATCAGAAAACCACTGATGAGGTATACCACGTACACCGTAATGATACAGTTTTTAAAGTAAAATATGGTGGTCGATGGTGTCAAATGCCTTAGATAGATCAATAAACAATCCATAACAAAACATGCCATTATTAATTTCATGTAGAATATTTTTAGTAAAATTCACAATACTCTGATCAGTGCTATGGTCTTTACGAAAACCAAAACTGCTCTGAAATAAGAACATTATATTTCAGTAAGTAATCATATAACCTTTTATGCATTACTTTTTCCAACAGTTTTGCAAAAACAGAAAGCAACGCTATGTGTCTATAATTTTCTATATTTTTAACATCATTCAGTTACGGAGTTTTATCTTGCAATGCTTCTTCAGATGATGATCTAAGGTGAAGGATCTTTCCATGGAGTAGGCTAAGCAAAAGAACTACGATGCTAAATATATCTACACATCCGAGGAAAAGAAAAGCTGTGTCCATGGAACCAGTTAGGTCAAATATTCGTCCTGTAGAATCGAATAAAAGAAAATCAAATGTGAGAGACTCGATCCGGCGTTGATGTTATATAACAGCACATTTCAAAATGTGACTTAAAGGTACTATGTCCCATTTGCAGGCCAACAAAAATGAAAAGGTTAAATTCCAACGGCATTTGAAAGACAATACTTATTTAGAACTTCCCTCATAACGAAAGGGCTTGAAAATGACTTTTAGTAGGAAAGTAACGACCATTAGTTGTCGAATCGACTTAAGTGATTGCAATCACCTAAGTAATAGCTTGATTTGGATCTGTATGACTAATGCCCTAACCACTTGACCACGGAGACGGATTGAGTGGTTTCAACTACATGCCTACTCGAGATACAAACTACGAAAGACAGCCTATGCAAGATCTAGTAATTAATTTACACTTTTTTTGTTGACGGTCAGGGGAGTATTGAACAATGACAAGCCCCATACCAAGTAATTAGATCCTTGGTGGATTCATGTATCAAATTTCGATTAAAACCTTAGCAGAAAATGCCAAAAAGGTTGGTTAGCAATGGGGAACATTGATTTAAGGTACGCAGCCATTCTTATTCTCTCATTTCCTAGCTTACCTGTCAACCATCCACCTGTTATTTCACCGAGCCCGGAACAAATCATGGCGACAGGAAGAACCGTTGGCGAAAAAGATGACGGAACTACGTCTACCACCGTGGTATTCTTGACGATCGTCTTCGCTCCAAATGCGAGACCACTGAGCGTAGCAAAGACGCATAGCGTTGAGAAACGAGACGCTATCCCATTCAAACAAAGCGGTAACGCACCAATGATACCGAAAATTATAAATGAATTCCTTGAAGAAAACATATCTTTATTAAGACAGTTCAAGAGTCCTGGCATAATGCGTCCTATGATGTTTCCTATTCCACCAAGAAGAGAGAGAAACACAGCAATTGATTCATCAAAGCCTTTCGCTTCTGCATTCGAAATAACGAAGACGGTCCAACCAACATACGATATCCCATGAAGATAAGCAGCTAGTAATGCATACATGATTATAGGATAGTCACTGAAAACCCCCATACCCGCTCCTTGACGAATAGCCCTAAACAGTTCCACCGCCTTGCGGGAACACCGAATTGGCAATGAATCGCTTTGTGAAGCGTTGTGTTGCACTCTGTTGCCATTTCCCTTACGTTGTAGATCGCTCGTTGAAGAATCTTTCTTGTACGAGGCATCACGAGTCCGAGTTGTTTCTTGGAGATCACATCGAGAAGGTGGCGATTTGCTTTGCAATATGGATTTTTCAAACAACGCTCCAGATAAAACCACGTGTAGGTTTATTGCCCCGAGGATGAGGAGAGCACCTCGCCAAGTGTAGGCCTCCAGGAGTTTCTGGGTTAGCAGAGGTAATATCATCATTCCCATCCCGCCACCCAATGAGCCGACTGAGAAAGGCACCATGTATCTGTCCCCAAAAGCATACATCACTGACACCATGGCCGGGAAGACGGCCATTGATAATCCAAGCCCTGCATAAAAAGGATGTTATCGTCAATCACTCATAGCGTTTGCACACGAGGCGTCGCACAGTTGGCCAAGGAGGAACCAAAGAGCGCCAAATGTCATTTCTGGTGATTTATTTATATGTCCTGATCCCAACACGATTTCAATGGATAGTAAAATAGGTATTGAATTGCCCTTCTGATAATCTCTTGTAGGTTTTAGTATGTGATCTATTTACTCATTTATTCATCAATTTCAATTATTAAAAAAGGATGGCCCCCTTCAATAAAAATTGGTTTTCAATGGGATCCTTTACAAAGGTACATGAACAAATTGATCAAGAGGTAAACCAAATTAAAAAAAACAAAATATAAACACACACACAAACAATAACACGGTAATAATATGCAAAATAAACAACAGAAATAAGGAAGTTTAGGGACATTACATAATATGAAAAAAATAAATAATGAACGTATGTATACCAACAAAATGGCTGAATCGTTAGCTCAAACCTAAATAAATTGATACACATATAATAATGATACACCTGGTTGAATTAATTTCAGAATATGAAATACCTTGTTCCGTCTTTGGAAAATTATTTAGCCCGCGTTTAAATTTCGCCAAATCCCCTGAAAATCTAATATCAAGTGGCAATTCGTTTCACATATTATCAACTGCCGCGTTCTTTTGTTTAAAGCAAAATCGTGTTTATTTAGCTTATAAAGAATCTCTTACCTGAGAAAAAAAGACAGACTGCAAAGTAGATAGGTTTTGTAACTTCAGAGCATATCATAAGGCCTAGAGAGCCTATCAATCCACCAAGCATAGATAGGGAGCGTGGGGAATACCGATCAAGAAGCGTCTTTACAACAATTCCTGTAATAGAGATGAAAACATTGCTCAATTCTATCACTTAAAATGAGATAATTGTTATCTAGAACCGTGATGTTTTATTTTACTTTGATGGGAATTTTGGGGGTATTGCATGGCAACCATGCTAAAACTCGGCAAAATTACTAAGGAATAAGATAACAATGGATGCCTGGCGAATTTCCTCTTAATACTACAAATGCTATTGTTGGTTCAGATTGTTTTGCAAGAGTTTGAGAATGGATGCCATTCATTATACTCAAATGACATGGATTCTTTTCCTAAATCCTTGTTTTATTTTTGGCTGGTCTACAGTAGCTGGATAGCGCATATCACATTGTGATATAACATCCCTATGCGCTTCCAATGGAGTTTCGATGTTATTACCCCGGCTTTATAGCTATGCCAGCCATAATCAGCGCAAAGTGCATTTCAAGTAACACATCCTGTCAGGTGACCATTTAGTACCTGGGTGGAGAGTGACGAATGCTGATTTATGTCTTGCCAAAAGGCGTGAGTGCCGGGCTGGGGTCGAGAGTCAAGTGAACGTTTACCACTATAATATACCACCACACCTCTAGCCTTTGTCCATCCTTTGTGAATGATATGAATTTTCTTAGGTTCGAAATTCCACCCATGTCAGGGACATTTATTATTAAGTCACTGCCCAATGGGAATCAGATATGTCCGGTATTAAACCTATGGAAATGAGAGACACCAGTATCCATTGGGTAAGCTATATAGCTTAGTGAGAGAGATAGTTGTTACAAAGGCTCCAAACAGTTCCCTCCCACATACAATGATAATGCGCATGTCACAACTTTCTCTCTCAATACGCTATGGGTTAAGATATTTAAGACGATTGAGTCAATCAAATTATGTCTGTTAATTACCTGACATCACGGTGACTGCATGGTACATTCCAATGTACATCCCTAGTCTTCCTGTGGTGGATTCGAGGTCTCTGACAATATGACTAAGAAGGACAGCGAAAGACTTCATCGTCCCTACCTCCAGAAATTGTACCAACCAAGCACCAAGAACGATAAGGAATTTGTTTGCCATCTTTCTCTTCAATTCGTGTTATTGCCTCCTTGATCGTACCCTCCTCCTCCTCCTGAATTTTAATCTTGCTATAGCCTACTCACATGTTTTCATTTAAAAATGGCGGAATCGGACAGACGCCGGAATGCACTTGACCCACAGTCGCCTCGTCATTCCAACAAATCTCCTCGAACAAAATGCAGACTTTTACACGTTTTGGTACACCGTGCGAGACATTTACAAGGAAGTTTAACCAAGCGGGGAATCAAATATTAATGGGCGTAAATCCTTACGTAATACCTATTGTTCAGGGGGATCATCCCCCTGAACAATAGGTATTATCCCCCTGAACAATAGGTATTACGTAAGGATTTACGCCCATGACTTATATTATACCCGTCTATTGTATCCCACATATGCATGTGTATATAGAAATGGAGGGTTGACCAACAACAATAGACATGGAAAAGGTAGATTGGTACATTGATCTACAAATATATTATACAGATATTGACTGGTAGGGCGTGTAAGATAACAGGTTGTGGACCGCCAAAGGGGTTTATTATTTTCCAAAGAGAGCAGCGCTGAGGGAAAATATTACACCCTTGCTGTCCAAAAATGTTATATTACACACCCTACCAGTCAATATCTGTTTTTATTAGGTAGTCGTGATTACACTTTGTTATATAAATTTAAGGGTAGGCCTTACTGTAATCAATAAAAGAATAATTGCCGTTGTCATGAAAGCGAAAGTCCAATATACATCCCTATTGTTCCAGTGGTGGATTCGCGGTCTCTTCGAGGTCACTGAGAAGGACAGCGAAAGACTTTATCGTCCCTACCTCCAGAAAAAGTATCAACCAGGGGCGTACGCAGGATTGTTTCAAGGGGGGGGGGGGGGGTTTAAAATCGGGCCCAAAATATTTTGCTTCCGAAAAATTCAAAATCGCGCCGGCCGAAAAGTCGCTCAGTGGGGGGGGGGGGGGGGGGGGGGTAAGCCCCGGCCCCCCCCCCCCCCCCACTCAGGTTTCGAAATGACCGCATGCGTGTTGCCAAAATGTCCTTTTCGTAACAAAAGAAAAAGGTCGACCCGTATTGACTTTACACACCGGACTTTTGCTGAAAAGGGGGGGGGGGGGGGGGGGGGGGGTGCTGAAAAAGGCTCGTATACAAAAGAAAAAGGTCGAGCCGTATTGACTTTACACACCGGACTTTTGCTGAAAAGGGGGGGGGGGGGGTCGGTTGGAACACGCATATGCGTACCCTAAATAACACTGAGTGGGGGGGGGGGGGGGGGGGGGGCCGGGGGGGTAAGCGTACACTTTTTTTTTTTGGGTCTCGAAATTTGAAAATTTGACATTTTTCTTCGTTGGGGGGGGGGGGGTAAGGTCACCTTTTTTAGGTTAGCCGTGGGCACATTTTTTTTTTTTTTTTTTTTTTTATAATTAAAAAAAAAAAAAAAAAAAAAAAAAAAATCCAAAGGGGGGGGGGGGGGGGGGGGTTTAGGTTTTTTAGGGGGGTTTACACACATAAAAATACCAAAAAGGGGGGGGTTTGAACCCCCAAACCCCCCCCCCCCCCCCCCCTGCGTACGCCCCTGGTACCAACCAAGCACCAAGGACGATGAGGAATTTGTTTGCCATCTTTTCCTTCAATCCGTCTCTTTGCCACCTCGATATCCGAAGCTTGATCCGAAGCAGTATGGTTGCCGAGTATGGGCTGTCAACTACTCACTACCTTGTTGATTTCATCAATTTCCTTGCAAAGAAGGCTGAAACCACAATCTGCATGTCTACTGTGATCTACACTGACTTCAAAAAAGCATTCGATCGCGTGAGCCATACAGTTGCTATCAGTGGCGGATCCAGGGGAGGGCCCCCCTCCCTGAGGAAAAAAAAAAACGTGTAAACACACGTTAATTTAGCTTTTTTTTTTGGGGGGGGGGGAGATGGGGCCCCCTCCCCCTGGCGCGCAAGGGGGGGGGGGAGGCGTGCGATTAAATATGGTTTGTATTGTTTTTATCCTAAAAGAACAACACCTGAATTAAATCACATATAAATTATATTCCATTCAAAGAAAAGGAAGTTAACAGGAATTAAATTTCGTATACATTCCGCATGCCCCCATATTTTTCGAAGGAGGTTTTTATAACATATGCGATTTGGGAATATCGTGGAAATATTCTAAGAGGATGGGAAAGTGTTTTTTTTTTTTTTTACTATAGAGGTGAGAAGACGTGAGCCCCTGCACACTGGCGTACTAATGGGCGGGGGGGGGGGCTATTTATAATTCGATACCAGTGATTTACAAATGTTGCTGAAATGACATGACCTACCAATGTCACAAATGAGATATCAAAATATGTTCATCTGACCGTAATTAAATACCTAAAACCTTTGAGCTTCCAGGGAATATGCATGTAACATGTAAGAGTGGGGGTGATGCAAATCTTTCTTCTGCCCCCCCCGAAACGTTTTTGCTCATTACGCCACTGCCCCTGGAAAGGTGAGCCCCCTGGAATGTCCCCCCCCCTCCAATCCGAAACTGCTTCCGGCGCGCCTGGTCGCAACACCCCCCCCCCCCCTCTTAGCGACGCCTCTGACCCAATCCCATTATCCCATTGTATCCCACTCCGTTATATCCCATTAACGCCCCTCCCCGGCGCCACCCCCTCCGCTAGCCCCTGACCAACCAGGCTACCTTCTCATCACCCTAAAACAATCCTGCCCATGCAGCCCCCCCCTCCCCACTCCGTGATTGGAGGGATACCATGCGTGTTACCAAAATGTCCGGCTCGCGTCTTACACAAAAGCCCGTTTTACACACCGGACTTAGGGAGTGTTTTCAAAAGGAGGGAACGTGCATATGCGTACCCTAAATAACACTGAGTGGGGGGGGGGGGGGGGGGGGGGGCCACTAACAAAACACAAATACCTCTTGTTCGAAAGAAGTTAAAACCAATCAAGATGCTCTATTATGCGTATCTTGCAAACGATGGGCCCAATTGGTATGTTCAAGGGTGACTCGTGAAATATGTGTCACTTGTCAAATCGATGAACTGCCAACAAATGTATGTATTGATATTGGAATTGATATTGAGTTTGGTTTACCACATCAAAGTGAATCTGCTATGTATAATTATCACAATATCGACGACATTTTCACGAAAGTTGGTCGTTTTCTGACATCATTATTGCTCATCATAACATATGTTCATTGTTGAAAAATATTGACGAAGTGCGCAATATGTTGTGCAAGCAAAATATCTAAATCTTGTGTTCATGTGAAACAAGGTTAGACTCTTTTGTGTGTGATAGTTAGAATGATGTTGAAGGAACCCTTTTGGTCCATATTATATTGAATGGAATGTAAATACATGTCTTTGCTTTGATTATGTGGGATTATTTCAAATATTTGCTTAGTTTTACATATCAAATTCTGAGAAAAACATTCTTGTTTGGGCATTTTGGATGAGTATGCAGACGTCAGCAAACTAATGAACATAACGCAAATCATGACATATTATTTATAGTGTGATATCGTATAATTTTCTTTTCCCATCTCTTCCTCTTGCACTTTCACTCTCCCTCTCTCCCTCTTTCCTTTTTAGCTACTGTTCTTTCACGTTTGCTCCCTCCCGTTTTTGTCTTTTGATTATGTATATGACTATGTATCTATCGCTAACTGTAATGCGAACATGGTAAAGTGATATTTTTAAGAAAATCCATGTACGAGGTATGAAATATTGGAAATAAAATACCAAATCACACAATACACCCAACCACAGATTCACCGGTTTTTCTAACATTAATTATTATTCATCAGTTTTTGAGAATGATCATTATCATGAGAAGGGCAATCAAACATCCAAGTTCTGCAATATTTATAAACCAAAATATCAAACATTATCTTCTGATAATGACATATGTTTCTCTCAAGCTTCTGGGCAAGTTCTGGCTTACATGTCTGAACTGTCCAAAAGTGGGGCAGTACACTTTGGTAGATATAATATCAATATTACATGTCATATTATAATACGGTGCTACCCTGCACCAGATATTTTGAGTTCAGTCTAACCAGGGAGGTGAAAGAAAGGAGGCGAAACTCTGGTAATTTACTCAAACGCATTCAAGAGTTCTTAAGCGTAACAATGGAATGTGGAATATTCCACTTGGCTTTGAAGTTCCATGCTCCGAGCCGCGCTTCCACTGCGGGGACTTTCGGAAGCCAGGCACCAGTTTTACATTTCTTATAGAATATGAAATTACCGGCAAAATTTCAGTGCAAATCAAAAACTTTATATGGGGATTGTTTTAGGACAAGTGCATCAAACAAATTTTCAAATTTAGTACTCCGTCCTTCCTATAATTTGTGTGCCAGAGTTGGCAAAAGAAAAATTAAATCCTGACAAAAACTCAATATTTTAGGATAATGCGCTAATTTGTGCATGTTTTAATGTCCCGTTATTTAGTCAATGATTTACAATCTTCAATACATTAAGTTTGCTAATGCGTGTTTTCGGAGGTTTTTTGTATTTTTGAAGTTAAAAAAAGGATGAAATTACACAAGTTTTGGTTCTACTCTTTACACATTCAACAATGGATGAGAAATCATTGAGAGGGAAAGCCAACAGTTGCTGTGATATCATTTTCTGATGTAGGAATTCTAAGTCCTGAAATTTCATGCGCTCTTTTATCTCACAACCTGGTCAACAGTTGCAGATTAGCGCATAACTTTTCGGCGGCTTGGAGCATGGGGTCAAAGGAGAGCGACTTGATTCCCACTATGAATATGACTGACAAAGAAAGCGGACAAAACATACAGTTCCTCAGGTAGACAAAGGAACATCTCTTCACCGCTATTATGTAAAAATGTGTAGAACAGGTGTCACATGCATATTCACCTTTTTACATAATAGCAGTGAAGGGATGTTCCTTTGTCTACCTAAGGAACTGTATATTTTGTCCGCTTTCTTTGTTCGTCATATTCATAGATCCAGTTCTTCTCTATCACGTATTCACGTCCCTGGTCTAACTAAACAGTGCGCCCAAGAACAATGCATAAAAGTGCAAGGCACCTCTCTGTTTACAAACCCAAACAAAAGCATAGCGCTGGGTGCTTCTCAACAACCTAATGTTATTTGTAAATACATTTTGGGGGATTACTCAAACAGAAACATTCTTAAATATCAGATGAACTCATATTCAACTTTTATAAAGAAACACGTATAAAGAAAAGTACCCTCAGGCCATAACGCTGGATGCTTCTCAACAACCTAATGTCACTTGTAAAAACATTTTAGGGGATTACCTAAACAAAAACATTCTTAAATATCAGAACTCATATTCAACTCTTATAAAGAAACACGTGTGAAGAAAAGTACCCTCAGGCCATAACGCTGGGTGCTTCTCAACAACCTAATGCATTTTTGGCGATCCCTTAAAAGTATTACAAATATCTCATGGCTGATTTTCGAGAAAAAAAAAAAAAAAAAAAAAAAAAAAAAAAAAATCGTTTTTCTCATATTCACACACTGTCTGATTGTGTGAAGATTAGTGGATTGTTGTGTGACCTTGCTCGGCTTTTCATGGCTGTGACGCTGTACTACAAACTCGCTACATTCTTGTGGTTAAATGAGAAATATGAGCGAAAAAGACAGATTCATTGGAGGGGGTATAATGAGGATCCTGTTGTGATATATCTAGGGGGCTTTGGACACACACACTTGTAAACCTTTCAGCTAAGCTAATTGGTAATACAAAAACATGCTTTTAAAAACAAGCTTTTAAAACAAGTACTTGTGAAAAGCAGGAAGGGAGAAAATAATTTTTGAAGGAAATTTGTTGTTGTTGAAATATCAATTCTTTACATGGAAAACATTGAAAGGGAGTGATAGAAATGAATATCACAAAAAAGAGACAAGCATATATTGAGGACAATAATGATTAGCAGCTTCATCAACAGATACTCCCAGGTACAAAAATGGAATGTTTGCATTTATTTGCAAAAATAGTATGTTTTTCACCCTTGTGAAAGAGCTAGAGAGAGATAGGGTAAATGCTTTTGATGGCTTCATGAATCCTGGATTTCAAACGGAAAGGGATAACTCTTGCATCTTCCAGTCTTGGTCGATGAGGTCTAGGCCTAAAATGCCTGATTTAACTCTTAGTAAAGCTGTGCATGACTGCAAAAATATATGTTTTTCAGAATATATGAAATATATACATCAGTCCGCAGGCATGTGGGTTCATCGTTATAATGCTTGGTTAAAGGTAGTACAATGTTTTGGGAAATTTTGAAGATTGGGCGGATAGTGATTTGTTACAATTTTGATATATTTGGATGCCCCTGCGGATATATTATAAGCACTAGAAAATTTAGCCCCGAAAACACTTCTGCTTTCAAGAAAAATTGAATATAAAAATTTACCGGTGCTACCGGTAAATTTTAATAAATTTTAAATAGCGCCTACGGCCGTACAATAGTTTTTCGTATGTAACCAAATTTAATGCATACGTCTTTGTGAAGTGCCTCTATACAAAATATTTCATTCACCTGGTAAGAATAATAATTTCATTATACTTATCAGGTGAATGAAATATTTTGTATCGAGGCACTTCACAAAGAAGTATGTATTACATTTGGTTACATTACGAATTTGTGTTGTGAGGACCCTACGTCACAAAAATGCATTGTGGGGGAGAACAGGCTCGATTATTAACTTTATTTTTGCTCATCAAAAACAAAATTAAAAATAAGTCTGAGCACCATTTTCCAAAATCAAGTTATATTTGGGCTTTTAAAATTTTTGTCTATCTAATCAGCTCAACTTTTCAGTGGAGTGGACTTGTATTTTAAGATCATGTGACCATGTTACACTTTAAGACCTCAAGGCGTCAACGCCTCGTGCATCATAGCTCATGCATCCAAAGTGAAACCACACAATCCACCGTGCATACCGAAAAGTCTAAAGAAATGTTGACAACGTCAAAGCCAGTTCACGGTTGCAGTCTGAGCATGAGCAGATACATATGGATTGTTTATTAGAACCAAGTCAAGGGAGGAGAAACAAAAGAATTTGACTGACATTTCTGACAAAATAGCAATTCTTTCAAGTTCAGGCAGCATGACTGACGAGAGAGAATGATAATCCTGGCTCTGTCCGTTCCGATGCACGAATAATATCGCGACGTGAGAATTAGAAAATTATGTTTGCAATCATTCAAATTTCAAACATACACAAGTGCCCAAACAATAATCATATTTTGCCAACTATATTAATTCACATCATTCGTCTTTTAGTTTTTGTGTGAGTGTTGTGCAGGCGCGGATCCAGGATTTCTTAAGGGGTGGGGGGGGGGGGGCAAATTTGAAATTGTGTGAGCCAAATATTGGTACGTAATGGTGACCAGCATTGACGTAATGAGGGGGGGGGGGGGTGCAGGGAGGGGCGATTCCCCCTCCCTCCTCCGCAAAGCGCCGAAGCTTTGACGTTTCATTAAATTATTAGAGAAAGAAGACGATTCGTTGTACTAATCTCGAAAATAATCCTCGTCTAAATTCAGTTTTCTCCCTCCCGCGCGAAGCGCAGAAGCTTTTACCTTTCATTAAATCATTAGAGAAAGAATACGATTCGTTGTACCGTTCTCGACTCTTAATCCTCGTCTGAATCAAGTTCTCCCCTCCTCCCCCCCCCCATCCCCGCGCGAAGCGCGGAATCTTTGACATTTCATTTTATTATTAGAGAAACAAGACGATTCGTTGCCCCCAAAACAGAAACGCTCCCACCCGACTAGCAAAAACGACACGGGAAGAATGGGCAAGTCTTAAGGCCCGGTCACACAGAGGGGACGCATGGGGAACGCACGGCCAGCGCATTGGAAATTTGCAATTTTGGCCAGTGCGTTGTCGTGCGCCCAACTTTTGTCGAAGCTACAGCGAGCTGACACCAAATGCATAGCGTGTTGCTAGCGCGCTGAGCGCATACAGGGCGCTTACAGTGCGCAAAAAGACCTTACACAGAGCGCACAATTTAACTACTTCCACGAATGCGCAGTGTTGCTAGCGCGCTGGACGAACGGTCAACACATGCACCGCGTTCTCATCAAGAGGTGGTCACACATAGACGACGCACGGCCCGCGCATTGGAAATCGGAAAAGGCCGTGTGCCTAACTTTTGTCATTATTATGGAAAAGCTAGCAAGCTGACACAAAATGCACATCGTGTAGCTAGCGCGCTGTGCGTATACAGGGCGTGTGCTCGGCGTATGTCTGGCGCTGGTCTAGCGCGCTCTGCGCGTGTCTGGCGTTTTTTTGGCGTGTACATTCATGCGTCGAGCTCCGCGCATACTTTTGAGCATGCTCAAAAAATCCCAACGCACACAGCAAATGACGGCGAACGCATAGCGTGGGTCCAGCGCGCGAGTAACGAATAATGATGCACACCTAGCGAACGACAACGCACTGGCCAAAATTGCAAATTTAGACCCCATTTACAGTGAGAACAGGGCCAGGGCCGGGCCGGGCCGCGGCCGAGCCAGGCCTACATTGTGTGCGTTTACAGTGGTAGGCTCGGCCGCCGCCTAAACTGTAACCTTTCAATATTATTGTCAGAGTGGCGCTCTGCATGTAAACAAACGATTATTTGGAAGGCGCGGACCGGCGTCTTATTTTTTCGTACCACGGCGAGCCCAGATTCCAGTATGAACTCATTTCCATACATAACAAGCTACATAAGCTTGCAAAGAGGTCACAAACAATTAGACTTTGATTATTTTTGCCTCACTATTTATAAAGGTAAAAAAACTAAATAAACTGAGATTTGAACCCTCACGGCAACTCCAAGGTTCTATTAGTAACACGCTGTCCTTACCGATTGAGCTAACGATGAGTTGATGACGGATTGAATTGTATTACTATCAGCCTATTGACCACCCTACAGGTTTCCCTTGCGAGCTCAATCTGGGCTCGCCGTGGTACGAAAAAATAAGACGCCGCAGGGGGGTCACAGTGCAGATCCGGTTGCGCGCGATTTGCAGTGAATCTTTTTCCCAATTTCTTATACATGGCGAACTTTCACTTCTGGGGTAAAAGTTGGCCGCGCATTTGGCCCTGCGTGCGTTTACAGTGAGAAAAGGCCGGGCCAGGCCGCGACTACCTCCAGATCAGAGCTAAATGCGCGGCCAGTTTGGCCTCGCATTTGGCCTTTTGCTCACTGTAAACGGGGTCTAACACAACATTATTCAAGTTGATTATTTTCATTGGAAGGGGAAGTGATGGCTGAAATTGGAGAATCCTTAAATTTCTGAAAAGCAAGTTCAGGCTGTGCCGTAGCGATGTACATCGCAAAGCTAATTCCACAGTGATTGGAAAGATATTATCCTCGCCTGTTACGAAGCAAAACAGCGCGGGGAGGATAGATCGAGAAGCGAGAAGAATACATTAAGTTTTTACAAACAATGGGATGTTTATCAGAACAAGAACAGGAGGAGGGGAAGACAGGATTTGACTGACAAATACTTTCTGTCCATAGCAAGTTAAGCGGCGTTGTGCACCGTGCATCACGAGCGAGGTCCACACGTTATGTCGTCACTGTAACTACGGCAAATTTGAGTCCTGTTGACCCGTAATTTGGAGGGGTGCGGAAAATGCCAGGTTTTAATTTGGTTTTTGTGCAATAATTAAAGGGTAAATATTTTGATTCCTTTAGATTTGTATTCTACATTCATTAAGTTTTCCATTCATATTAAGTTGTATTTTCATCGGATAGGGTATTTAATGATTTAGACTATTACCAATACTGAAAATAGCAGTCCGAGAGCTGAATGACATTCAAATTACATTAGAAGCCCATCATATAAATAGCAATTTCAAAACAGCTCTCAAGAATAAATCCAAAGAAAAGATTAATAAGATATAATATTATTCAAAAACTATATATAATCATGCCATCACATAATGGGGGTGACAAGACTAGACAAGATCCGAAACACATACATCAAAGAATCCCTCAACTTCGATCAAGATGTTATGGACAAAGTCTCTATTAAAAGACTCATATATTTTGGCCACGTCCTAAGAATGAAACCCACAAGATACCCCGAAATTGCTGTTGAAGGAAATGTCACAGGAAATCAACCCAGTGGCCGTCCACTCAAAAGATGGCTTGACTGCATCTCAGAGGACTGCAAAGCAAGATCCATACCAAGGCTTACAGATGCATCAAGACTGACTACAGACAGAAAGACTTGGCATACCATCACCATACATAAGCCATCAAGAGGCCCCTCGCTAACTTGAAATCAAATGCTCGAGGCAAAATGGTGAGACAAAAACACAAACAAATAGATCACATAAAAGTATCTGTATAATACAAAAAGGGAAAAAAGTAAAATAGAACATACAGAAATGACAGAACAGATTACTTTTAAATGCTTTAACTGATCTTCTCTTATGAATCGCCTATTTAAAGTATGTGGCTTGTAACTTAAATATTCAAAAATATGTATGTGTAGCACGAGAAGGGTTAATACAAGAATATTGTTATAAAAAAGTTATTTAATTGTTGTGTTAATGAATGAACATGTGAATACAATTTCAGATATTATTGCATTCTTAAGTGTGTGTACGTGTTCATACGTGGCAATTAAGTTTATGATATACTATTTGTGTGTTATATATTCATCTTTTTTTAATGGGGAACGCAAAACTCTTTATTTTTCAAAAGGGTACCGTGACTATATAACAAGGTTGAAAAACGCTGGTTAACATGGAATCGCCTCTATTATTTTTTAACCCCCCAACAAAAACCTTTACAAAGACTGCGCTATGGCTCAGTTGGAGAGCAGTGAACATATTGTTCGAAACCAAATCGATGTCTAGTGCCCTTTGATGAAGCATTTTAATCCTTATTAATACCAAGTCCCTCGGAGAGCACTTAATGCCGCCGATCCCCTGGCTGCTTATTACAAGCAGTATCATTCAAGTAAATCATATCATTAAACCGTCCGCCGCTACCATGCGTACTAACCACGGAGTTCATTTTCATTTCATTTATTCAACCAGTATAAAACAATTTACAATGAAAATACAATATATAATATACAATATAATGGTTAGGACCCTTTAGAAACAGGAATCTGCTTGTAATCGGGGCCCTGCATACAAAAAATAACAAGATAATGCACATAAATTGTCAATAAATAGTAAAATACTTGGATAATACAAGTACCCACGCGCACATCAACACACACACACACACATCCATAAAGACGGTTACAGAGAAAGAAAAGAAAGGAGCAAAAAATAGGAAAGAAAGATATAAAAGTAGAGGAAACATGGGAAAGAGAAGTACCTACTGGTAATTGTAGAACTGGATCTTAGGTCACGATTCAAGGAATTCCATTCCCTCAACAAATTAGATAGAATTATACAGTGAATTTGAACGACAGAGTGGGTGATGTAAGTTTAGACTTTGACTATTATTAAAAACAGATGGTAACAGGTTGTTATGAAATTTAAACATAAATATGCATGTATTAAGTTTGATCAAATCATATACAGGAATAATTTTCAGTTAAATAAATAATGGTAAACTTGGAGACATGACTATTTGTTATTAACCGAGCTGCACGTTTCTGTAACATGTAAATCTTGAACAGTTTTGTTTTGTAAGTATTACCCCAAATGATACTGCAATAATTTAAGTGGGGAAGAAGTGTTGCATTGTAAATATTCAATAATATGTTCCTTAGGAGAACATTCTTTAGCCTAGACAAGACACCAATACTTCTAGAAATCTTAGAACAAACGTAATCAATATGACATTTCCAATCTAGAGTTTCTTAAATATAATTACCTAAGAATATAACACTTAGTTCTCGTTCAATAGTTACATTCGCTATTCTAACAGGATTGGTGAAATTTGGAAAAGAAAATGTCTTTGTGTGAAAAATCACATATTTAGTTATTTCATGATTCAAAAATAATTTATTACATTCAAACCAATCATTCAATTTGATTAACTCTTCATTTAACATAGAAACTAAGCGTGCTACATTAGAATGAGAATAATATTCAACAGAATCATCAGCAAATAATGAAAACATAAGTAGTTTGGATGAGCTGTTTATATCATTAATATATATGATAAATACAAGTGGTCCAAGAACCGATCCTTGCGGAACCCCAGTATTTACATCCATATAATCAGATTCGACAACATCGACCACCACATATTGTTTTATATTATACAAATAATCAGAAAACCACTGATGAGGTATACCACGTACACCGTAATGGTACAGTTTTTAAAGTAAAATATGGTGGTCGATGGTGTCAAATGCCTTAGATAGATCAATAAACAATCCATAACAAAACATGCCATTATTAATTTCATGTAGAATATTTTTAGTAAAATTCACAATACTCTGATCAGTGCTATGGTTTTTACGAAAACCAAAACTGCTCTGAAATAAGAACATTATATTTCAGTAAGTAATCATAATTTATGCATTACTTTTTCCAACAGTTTTGCAAAAACAGAAAGCAACGCTATGTGTCTATAATTTTCTATATTTTTAACATCATTCAGTTACGGAGTTTTATCTTGCAATGCTTCTTCAGATGATGATCTAAGGTGAAGGATCTTTCCATGGAGTAGGCTAAGCAAAAGAACTACGATGCTAAATATATCTACACATCCGAGGAAAAGAAAAGCTGTGTCCATGGAACCAGTTAGGTCAAATATTCGTCCTGTAGAATCGAATAAAAGAAAATCAAATGTGAGAGACTCGATCCGGCGTTGATGTTATATAACAGCACATTTCAAAATGTGACTTAAAGGTACTATGTCCCATTTGCAGGCCAACAAAAATGAAAAGGTTAAATTCCAACGGCATTTGAAAGACAATACTTATTTAGAACTTCCCTCATAACGAAAGGGCTTTAAAATGACTTTTAGTAGGAAAGTAACGACCATTAGTTGTTGAATCGACTTAAGTGATTGCAATCACCTAAGTAATAGCTTGATTTGGATCTGTAGGACTAATGCCCTAACCACTTGACCACGGAGACGGATTGAGTGGTTTCAACTACATGCCTACTCTAGATACAAACTACGAAAGACAGCCTATGCAAGATCTAGTAATTAATTTACACTTTTTTTGTTGACGGTCAGGGGAGTATTGAACAATGACAAGCCCCATACCAAGTAATTAGATCCTTGGTGGATTCATGTATCAAAATTCGATTAAAACCTTAGCAGAAACTACCAAAAAGGTTGGTTAGCAATGGGGAACATTGATTTAAGGTACGCAGCCATTCTTATTCTCTCATTTCCTAGCTTACCTGTCAACCATCCACCTGTTATTTCACCGAGCCCGGAACAAATCATGGCGACAGGAAGAACCGTTGGCGAAAAAGATGACGGAACTACGTCTACCACCGTGGTATTCTTGACGATCGTCTTCGCTCCAAATGCGAGACCACTGAGCGTAGCAAAGACGCATATAGCGTTGAGAAACGAGACGCTATCCCATTCAAACAAAGCGGTAACGCACCAATGATACCGAAAATTATAAATGAATTCCTTGAAGAAAACATATCTTTATTAAGACAGTTCAAGAGTCCTGGTATAATGCGTCCTATGATGTTTCCTATTCCACCAAGAAGAGAGAGAAACACAGCAATTGATTCATCAAAGCCTTTCGCTTCTGCATTCGAAATAACGAAGACGGTCCAACCAACATACGATATCCCATGAAGATAAGCAGCTAGTAATGCATACATGATTATAGGATAGTCACTGAAAACCCCCATACCCGCTCCTTGACGAATAGCCCTAAACAGTTCCACCGCCTTGCGGGAACACCGAATTGGCAATGAATCGCTTTGTGAAGCGTTGTGTTGCACTCTGTTGCCATTTCCCTTACGTTGTAGATCGCTCGTTGAAGAATCTTTCTTGTACGAGGCATCACGAGTCCGAGTTGTTTCTTGGAGATTACATCGAGAAGGTGGCGATTTGCTTTGCAATATGGATTTTTCAAACAACGCTCCAGATAAAACCACGTGTAGGTTTATTGCCCCGAGGATGAGGAGAGCACCTCGCCAAGTGTAGGCCTCCAGGAGTTTCTGGGTTAGCAGAGGTAATATCATCATTCCCATCCCGCCACCCAATGAGCCGACTGAGAAAGGCAACATGTATCTGTCCCCAAAAGCGTACATCACTGACACCATGGCCGGGAAGACGGCCATTGATAATCCAAGCCCTGCATAAAAAGGATGTTATCGTCAATCACTCATAGCGTTTGCACACGAGGCGTCGCACAGTTGGCCAAGGAGGAACCAAAGAGCGCCAAACGTCATTTCTGGTGATTTATTTATATGTCCTGATCCGAACACGATTTCAATGGATAGTAAAATAGGTATTGAATTGCCCTTCTGATAATCTCTTGTAGGTTTTAGTATGTGATCTATTTACTCATTTATTCATCAATTTCAATTATTCAAAAAGGATGGCCCCTTTCTATAAAAATCGGTTTTCAATGGGATGCTTTACAAAGTTACATGAACAAATTGATAAAGAGGTAAACCAAATTTAAAAAAACAAAATATAAACACACACACAAACAATAACAGGGTATTAATATGCAAAATAAACAACAGAAATAAGGAAGTTTAGGGACATTACATAATATGAAAAAAAATAATAATGAACGTATGTATACCAACAAAATGGCTGAATCGTTAGCTCAAACCTAAAGAAATTGATACACATATAATAATGATACACCTGGTTGAATTAATTTCAGAATATGAAATACCTTGTTCCGTCTTTGGAAAATTATTTAGTCCGCGTTTAAATTTCGCCAAATCCCCTGAAAATCTAATATCAAGTGGCAATTCGTTTCACATATTATCAACTGCCGCGTTCTTTTGTTTAAAGCAAAATCGTGTTTATTTAGCTTATAAAGAATCTCTTACCTGAGAAAAAAAGACAGACTGCAAAGTAGATAGGTTTTGTAGCTTCAGAGCATATCATAAGGCCTAGAGAGCCTATCAATCCACCAAGCATAGATAGGGAGCGAGGGGAATACCGATCAAGAAGCGTCTTTACAACAATACCTGTAATAGAGATAAAAACATGGTTCCATTCTATCCAATAAGATAACACTGTGTGCCTGGCGAATAGCCTTTTAATACTACAAATGCTATTGTTGGTTCAGATTTTTTTTGCAACAGTTCGAGAATGGATGCCATTCATTATCCTCAAATGACATGGAATCTTTTCCTAAATCCTTGTTTTATTTTTGGCTAGTCTACTAGTAGCTGTATAGCGCATATCACATTATGATATAACATCCCTATGCGCTACCAACGAAGTTTCGTTGTTATTACCCCGGCTTTAGGCAAGCCATAATCAGCGCAAAGTGCATTTCAAATAACACATCCTGTCAGGTGACCATTTAGTACCTGGGTGGAGAGTGACAAATGTGGATTTATGTCTTGCCAAAAGGCGTGAGTGCTGGGCTGGGATTCGAACCCTCGACCCTTGGATCGAGAGTCAAATGAACGTTTACTACTATACTATACCACCACACCTCCACCCTTTGTGAATGATATGAATTTTCTTAGGTTCGAAATTCCACCCATGGCAGGGAAATTTATTATTAATTCACTACCCAATGGGAATCAGATATGTCCGGTATTAAACCTATGGAAATGAGAGACACCAGTATCCATTGGGTAAGCTATATACGTAATCAAAGGCTCCAAACAGTTCCCTCCTACATACAATGATAATGCGCATGTCACAACTTTCTCTCTCAATACGCTATGGGTTAAGATATTTAAGACAATTGAATCAATCAAATTATGTCTGTTAATTACCTGACATCACGGTGACTGCATGGTACAGTCCAATGTACATACCTAGTCTTCCTGTGGTGGATTCAAGGTCTCTGACAATATGACTAAGAAGGACAGCGAAAGACTTCATCGTCCCTACCTCGAGAAATTGTACCAACCAAGCACCAAGAACGATAAGGAATTTGTTTGCCATCTTTCTCTTCAATTCGTGTTATTGCCTCCTTGATCGTACCCTCCTCCTCCTCCTCCTGAATTTTAATCTTGCTATAATATCCTACTCACAAGTTTTCATTTAAAAATGGCGGAATCCGACAGACGCCGGAATGCACTTGACCCACAGTCGCCTTGTTATTCCAACAAATCTCCTCAAACAAAATGCAGACCTCTACACGTTTTTGTACACACGTGATGGAAGTTGAACCAAGCGGTGAATCAAATAGTATACCCTTCTTTTGTATCCCACACAGGCGAGTACGCAGGATTTTTTCGAAGGGGGGGGGGGGGGGGTTATACATTTTTAAAATCGCGCTGAAAATGTCGCAACGACTCATCCAACCGCTGAATAAGCGGGGGGGGGGGGGGCATTTTTTGTTCTTTCCCCGAAATTTGAAAATTTGACCGATCGACATTTCGTTTCGTTGGGGGGGGGGGGGGGGGGTAAGGTCATCCTTTGAGGTCACCCATTAGCATATATATATATTTTTTTAAATATTTTTTTTAAATAAAAAAAAATAAAAAAATTAGGGGTTTCCTCCAAAACCCACACATAAAACAAATTTGAGGGGGGCTTTCACCACCAACCCCCCCCCCTGCGTACGTGCCTTATCAGACAGATGTGTATATAGAATTGGAGGTACGGTAACCAACAACAATAGACATGGAAAATGTAGATTGCTACATTGGTCTACAAATATATTATACAGATATTGACTGGTAGGGCGTGTAATATAACTGGTTTGGACTGCCGAAGTGCTTCACTATTTTCCAAAGAGAGCAGCGCTGAGGGAAAAATATTACACCCTTGCTGTACAAAAATGTTACACCCTACCATTCACTATATGTTTTATTAGGTAGCCGTGATTACACTTTGTTATATGAATTGAAGGGTATAGGCCTAACTGTAATCAATCAAAGAATAATTGCCGTTGCCATGAAAGCGGAATGTTAAATAAGTTGATATCTGTGAACTAAAAAAAGGAGAATGTAACTCTGCAATACAAAATATAAAACAAGCAGATTAACAAATAATATCAAATAATACATATTTGCTATCTAGTACCCACAGCTTCCAGTTTCTCGTTTCGATATAAAGTTGGTGGTGGATGTATCTATGTAATTTGAACTTTCAGTTTAATCTGTGCCATTTGAGTTCGCGATAAGCTAGGAAATTGTCACTAATATAAAAAAGAGTATAGTAAGAATTCAAAATTAGCGAGAAAAATAATACTGATGTAACTAATTTATTCCAAGCAGCTGCCGTTTTCTATGGTTGAAAGTGGTCCGTTAGTTTGCAGCTAGGCAGCAATCTTTTGTCTACGTATATGCTAGGAAGATCAAGTTAAGCTCATGCCTAATATATTTTCTCCTGGCGGCATCGAATATGGTACAAATGGAATGAGCTAGATGGGACTCCATCTCTTAAAAATTCTTGGTTTTACATATAACAAAACTCTCCCTCTCTCCCTCTTTCCTTTTTAGCTACTGTTCTTTCACGTTTGCTCCCTCCCGTTTTTGTCTTTTGATTATGTGTATGACTATGTATCTATCGCTTACTGTAATGCGAACATGGTAAAGTGATATCTTTAAGAAAATCTTGTACGAGGTATGAAATATTGGAAATAAAATTCCAAATCACACAATACACCCAACCACAGATTCACCGGTTTTTCTAACATTAATTATTATTCATCAGTTTTTGAGAATATCATAATCATGAGAAGGGCAATCAAACGTCCAAGTTCTGCAATATTTATAAACCAAAATATCAACATTATCTTCTGATAATGACATATGTTTCTCTCAAGCTTCTGGGCAAGTTCTGGCTTACATGTCTGAACTGTCCAAAAGTGGGGCAGAGTACACTTTGGTAGATATAATATCAATATAACATGTAATATTATAATACGGTGCTACCCTGCACCAGATATTTTGAGTTCAGTCTAACCAGGGAGGTGAAAGAAAGGAGGCGAAACTCTGGTAATTTACTCAAACGCATTCAAGAGTTCTTAAGCGTAACAATGGAATGTGGAACATTCCACTTGGCTTTGAAGTTCCCTGCTCCGAGCCGCGCTTCCACTGCGGTGACTTTCGGAAGCCAGGCACCAGTTTTATATTTATTATAGAATATGAAATTACCGGCAAAATTTCAGTGCAAATCAAAAACTTTATATGGGGATTGTTTTAGGAATAGTGCATCAAACAAATTTTCAAATTTAGTACTCCGTCCTTCTTATAATTTGTGTGCCAGAGTTGGCAAAAGAAAAATTAAATCGTGACAAAAACTCAATATTTTAGGATAATGCGCTAATTTGTGCATGTTTTAATGTCCCGTTATTTAGTCAATGATTTACAATCTTCAATACATTAAGTTTGCTAATGCGTGTTTTCGGGTGTTTTTTGTATTTTTGAAGTTAAAAAAAAGATGAAATTACACAAGTTTTGGTTCGGTTACAGTTCTACTCTTTACACATTCAACAATGGATGAGAAATCATTGAGAGGGAAAGCCAACAGTTGCTGTGATATCATTTTCTGATGTAGGAATTCTAAGTCCTTAAAAATTTCATGCGCTCTTTTATCTCACCACCTGGTCAACAGTTGCAGATTAGCGCATAACTTTTCGGCGGCTTGGAGCATGGGGTCAAAGGAGAGCGACTTGATTCCCACTATGAATATGACTGACAAAGAAAGCGGACAAAACATACAGTTCCTCAGGTAGACAAAGGAACATCTCTTCACCGCTATTATGTTAAAATGTGTAGAACAGGTGTCACATGCATATTCACCTTTTTACATAATAGCAGTGAAGGGATGTTCCTTTGTCTACCTAAGGAACTGTATATTTTGTCCGCTTTCTTTGTTCGTCATATTCATAGATCCAGTTCTTCTCTATCACGTATTCACGTCCCTGGTCTAACTAAACAGTGCGCCCAAGAACAATGCATAAAAGTGCAAGGCACCTCTCTGTTTACAAACCCAAACAAAAGCATAGCGCTGGGTGCTTCTCAACAACCTAATGCATTTTTGGCGATCCCTTAAAAGTATTACAAATATCTCATGGCTGATTTTCGAAAAAAAAAAAAAAAAAAAAAAAAAAAAAAAAAAAAAAATCGTTTTTCTCATATTCACACACTGTCTGATTGTGTGGAGATTAGTGGATTGTTGTGTGACCTTGCTCGGCTTTTCATGGCTGTGACGCTGTACTACAAACTCGCTACATTCTTGTGGTTAAATGAGAAATATGAGCGAAAGAGACAGATTCATTGGAGGGGGTATAATGAGGATCCTGTTGTGATATATCTAGGGGGCTTTGGACACACACACTTGTAAACCTTTCAGCTAAGCTAATTGGTAATACAAAAACATGCTTTTAGAAACAAGCTTTTAAAACAAGTACTTGTGAAAAGCAGGAAGGGAGAAAATAATTTTTGAAGGAAATTTGTTGTTGTTGAAATATCAATTCTTTACATGGAAAACATTGAAAGGGAGTGATAGAAATGAATATCACAACAAAAGAGACAAGCATATATTGAGGACAGTAATGATTAGCAGCTTCATCAACAGATAATCCCAGGTACAAAAATGGAATGTTTGCATTTATTTGCAAAAATAGTATGTTTTTCACCCTTGTGAAAGAGCTAGAGAGAGATAGGGTAAATGCTTTTGATGGCTTCATGAATCCTGGATTTCAAACGGAAAGGGATAACTCTTGCATCTTCCAGTCTTGGTCGATGAGGTCTAGGCCTAAAATGCCTGATTTAACTTTTAGTAAAGCTGTGCATGACTGCAAAAATATATGTTTTTCAGAATATATGAAATATATACATCAGTCCGCAGGCATGTGGGTCTATCGTTATAATGCTTGGTTAAAGGTAGTACAATGTTTTGGGAAATTTTGAAGATTGGGCGGATAGTGATTTGTTACAATTTTGATATATTTGGATGCCCCTGCGGATATATTATAAGCACTAGAAAATTTAGCCCCGAAAACACTTCTGCTTTCAAGAAAAATTGAATATAAAAATTTACCGGTGCTACCGGTAAATTTTAATACATTTTAAATTGCGCCTACGGCCGTACAATAGTTTTTCGTATGTAACCAAATTTAATGCATACGTCTTTGTGAAGTGCCTCTATACAAAATATTTCATTCACCTGGAATAATAAAATTTCATTATACTTATCAGGTGAATGAAATATTTTGTATCGAGGCAACGCCTCATGCATCATAGCTCATGCATCCAAAGTGAAACCACACAATCCACCGTGCATACCGAAAAGTCTAAAGAAATGTTGACAAAGAAATGTTGACAACGTCAAAGCCAGTTCACGGTTGCAGTCTGAGCATGAGCAGATACATATGGATTGTTTATTAGAACCAAGTCAAGGGTAGCCTTTTGACAAGGCCTCGTGACTCTGGCTAAGCGGCTGAGATGAGTCTAGATACCCAGGGTGAACGCGCGACCGCCACGAGAGCCTTTTGCAATCTGGATATTACTGCTCCGCATGAATTATTCATAGCATTGGATTTATTGACCAATTAGAACGGCCATTCCCTAGCCCCCAGTTGGCTTCGTTCGTGATTCGTTCATTATCGAAACATGTAAGAACGTCAGTGTGTGTGTGAACTATTAACGTCAGTTCATAGTTAGTAGTGTTTGTACTATACGTACAGTTTACTCCATGTGTGTGTGTGTGTGATGGATACTTTATGCTGACGTAATGCGAGGTTACGTTCGGTGATTGGACGCTATTTCTTCTTCTTCTGGGATACTCCTCAACGTTCTACCATTTCGGAAGAGTATTCCAGTCGGAAACAAAGGTTAACATAAGAAATCGAAATCACATTACCAAAGGCTAACTGGCTGTGATTCTCGCTCTGTTGTTCACTCGGGCTTTCGCGATTAGTCTCTTTTTAGTCGCTCGGCGTCTATCAGACAGGTGGCCTTGTTCAAAGGCTAAGTCAAGGGAGGAGAAACAAAAGGATTTGACTGACATTCCTCACGAAATATCAATTCTTTCAAGTTCAGGCAGCATGAATAATGACTGACGGGAGAGAATGATAATCCTGGCTCTGTCCGTTCCGATGCACGAATAATATCGCGACGTGAGAATTAGAAAATTATGTTTGCAATCATTCAAATTTCAAACATACACAAGTGCCCAAACAATAATCATATTTTTGCCGACTATATTAATTCACATCATTCGTCTTTTAGTTTTTGTGTGAGTGTTGTGCAGGCGCGGATCCAGGATTTCTTAAGGGGTGGGGGGCCAAATTTGAAATTATGTGAGCCAAATATTGGTACGTAATGGTGACCAGCATTGACGTAATGAGGGGGGGGGGGGGGGGGTGCAGGGAGGGGCGATTTCCCCCTCCCTCCTCCGCAAAGCGCCGAAGCTTTGACGTTTCATTAAATTATTAGAGAAAGAAGACGATTCGTTGTACTGTTCTCGAAAATAATCCTCGTCTAAATTCAGTTTTCTCCCTCCCGCGCGAAGCGCAGAAGCTTTTACCTTTCATTAAATCATTAGAGAAAGAAGACGATTCGTTGTACCGTTCTCGACTCTTAATCCTCGTCTGAATTAAGTTCTCCCCTCCCCCCCCCCCGCGCAAAGCGCGGAATCTTTGACATTTCATTTTATTATTAGACAAACAAGACGATTCGTCGCCCCCAAAACAGAAACGCTCCCACCCGACTAGCAAAAACGACACGGCAAGAATGGGCAAGTCTTAAGGCCCGGTCACACAGAGGGGACGCATGGGGAACGCACGGCCAGCGCATTGTAAATTTGCAATTTTGGCCAGTGCGTTGTCGTGCGCCCAACTTTTGTCGAAGCTACAGCGAGCTGACACCAAATGCATAGCGTGTTGCTAGCGCGCTGAGCGCATACAGGGCGCTTACAGTGCACAAAAAGACCTTACACAGAGCGCACATGATAACAACTTCCACGAATGCACAGTGTTGCTAGCGCGCTGGACGAATGGTCAACACATGCACCGCGATCTCAACAGAGGTGGTCACACATAGACGATCGACGCACGGCCCGCTCATTAGAAATCGGAAAAGGCCGTGTGTCAACTTTTGTCATGATTATGGAAAAGCTAGCAAGCTGACACAAAATGCACAGCGTGTAGCTAGCGCGCTGTGCGTATACAGGGCGTGTGCTCGGCGTATGTCTGGCGCTGGTCTAGCGCGCTCTGCGCGTGTCTGGCGTCCTTTTGGCGTGTACATTCATGCGTCGAGCTCCGCGCATACTTTTGAGCATGCTCAAAAAATCCCAACGCACACAGCGAATGACGGCGAACGCATAGCGTGGGTCCAGCGCGCGAGTAACGAATAATGATGCACACCTAGCGAACGACAACGCACTGGCCAAAATTGCAAATTTCCAATGCGCTGGCCGTGCGTTCCCCATGCGTCCCCTCTGTGTGACGGGGCCTTTAGACCCCATTTACAGTGAGAAAAAGGCCAGGGCCGGGCCGCGGCCGAGCCAGGCCTACTCGGCCCCGCAATTTTGTGCGTTTACAGTGGTAGGCTCGGCCGCCGCCTAAACTGTAACCTTTCAATATTATTGTCAGAGTGGCGCTCTGCATGTAAACAAACGATTATTTGGAAAGCGCGGACCGGCGTCTTATTTGTTCGTACCACGGCGAGCCCAGATTCCAGTATGAACTCATTTTCATACATAACAAGAGCTACATAAGCTTGCAAAGAGGTCACAAACAATTAGACTTTGATTATTTTTGCCTCACTATTTATAAAGGTAAAAACTAAATAAACTGAGATTTGAACCCTCACGGCAACTCCAAGGTTCTATTAGTAACACGCTGTCCTTACCGATTGAGCTAACGATGAGTTGATGACGGATTGAATTGTATTACTATCAGCCTATTGACCACCCTACAGGTTTCCCTCGCGAGCTCAATCTGGGCTCGCCGTGGTACGAAAAAATAAGACGCCGCAGGGGGTCACAGTGCAGATCCGGTTGCGCGCGATTTGCAGTGAATCTTTTTCCCAATTTCTTATTCATGGCGAACTTTCACTTCTGGGGTAAAAGTTGGCCGCGCATTTGGCCCTGCGTGCGTTTACAGTGAGAAAAGGCCGGGCCAGGCCGCGACTACCTCCAGATCAGGGCTAAATGCGCGGCCAGTTTGGCCTCGCATTTGGCCTTTTGCTCACTGTAAACAGGGTCTAACACAACATTATTCAAGTTGATTATTTTCATTGGAAGGGGAAGTGATGGCTGAAATTGGAGAATCCTTAAATATCTGAAAAGCAAGTTCAGGCTGTGCCGTAGCGATGTACATCGCAAAGCTAATTCCACAGTGATTGGAAAGATAATATCCTCGCCTGTTACGAAGCAAAACAGCGCGGGGAGGATAGATCGAGAAGCGAGAAGAATACATTAAGTTTTTTATAAACAATGGGATGTTTATCAGAACAAGAACAGGAGGAGGGGAAGACAGGATTTGACTGACAAATACTTTCTGTCCATAGCAAGTTAAGCGGCGTTGTGCACCGTGCATCACGAGCGAGGTCCACACGTTATGTCGTCACTGTAACTTCGGCAAATTTGAGTCCTGTTGACCCGTAATTTGGAGGGGTGCGGAAAATGAGGTTTTAATTTGGTTTTTGTGCAATAATTAAAGGGTAAATATTTTGATTCCTTTATATTTGTATTCTACATTCATTAAGTTTTCCATTCATATTAAGTTGTATTTTCATCGGATAGGGTATTTAATGACTATTACCAATACTGAAAATAGCAGTCCGAGAGCTGAATGACATCCAAATTACATTAGAAGCCCATCATATGAATAGCAATTTCAAAACAGCTCTCAAGAATAAATCAAAGAAAAGATTAATAAGATATAATATTATTCAAAAACTATATATAATCATGCCATCACATAATGGGGGTGACAAGACTAGACAAGATCCGAAACACATACATCAAAGAATCCCTCAGCTTCGATCAAGATGTTATGGACAAAGTCTCTATTAAAAGACTCATATATTTTGGCCACGTCCTAAGAATGAAACCCACAAGATACCCCGAAATTGCTGTTGAAGGAAATGTCACAGGAAATCAACCCAGTGGCCGTCCACTCAAAAGATGGCTTGACTGCATCTCAAAGGACTGCAAAGCAAGATCCATACCAAGGCTTACAGATGCATCAAGACTGACTGTAGACAGAAAGACTTGGCATACCATCACCATACATAAGACATCAAGAGGCCCCTCGCTAACTTGAAATCAAATGCTCGAGGCAAAATGGTGAGACAAAAACACAACAAAATAGATCACATAAAAGTATCTGTATAATACAAAAAGGGAAAAAAGTAAAATAGAACATCAGAAATGACAGAACAATTAATTATATGCTGAATTAAATAGATATGTTTTAAAGATTACTTTTAAATGCTTTAACTGATCTTCTCTTATGAATCGCCTATTTAAAGTATGTGGCTTGTAACTTAAATATTCAAAAATATGTATGTGTAGCACGATAAGGGTTAATACAAGAATATTGTTATAACAATTTTATTTAATTGTTGTGTTAATGAATGAACATGGGAATACAATTTCAGATATTATTGCATTCTTAAGTGTGTGTACGTGTTCATACGTAGCAATTATGTTCATGATATACTATTTGTGTGTTATATATTCATCTTTTTTTTAATGGGGAACGCGAAACTCTTTATTTTTCAAAAGGGTGCCGTGACTATATAACAAGGTTGAAAAACGCTGGTTAACATGGAATCGCCTCTATTATTTTTTACCCCCCCCCCCCAACAAAAACTTTCACAAAGACTGCGCTATGGCTCAGTTGGAGAGCAGTGGACATATTGTTCGAAACCAAATCGATGTCTATAGTGCCCTTTGATAAAGCATTTTAATCCTTATTAATACCAAGTCCCTCGGAGAGCACTTACTGCCGCCGATCCCCTGGTTGCTTATTACAAGCAGTATCATTCAAGTAAATCATATCATTAAACCATCCGCCGCTACCATGCGTACTAACCACGGAGTTCATTTTCATTTCATTTATTCAACCAGTATAAAACAATTGACAATGAAAATACAATCTGCTTGTAATCGGGGCCCTGCATACAAAAAATAACAAGATAATGCACATAAATTGTCAATAAATAGTAAAAAAAACTTGGATAATACAAGTACCCACGCGCACATCAACACACACACACACACACACACACCCACACATCCATAAAGAAGGTTACAGAGAAAGAAAAGAAAGGAGCAAAAAATAGGAAAGAAAGAGATAAAAGTAGAAGAAAGATGGGAAAGAGAAGTACCTAACGGTAATTGTAGAAGTGGATCTTAGGTCACGATTCAAGGAATTCCATTCCCTCAACAAATTAGATAGAATTATACAGTGAATTTGAACGACAGAGTGGGTGATGTAAGTTTAGACTTTGACTATTATTAAAAACAGATGGTAACAGGTTGTTATGAAATTTAAACATAAATATGCATGTATTAAGTTTGATCAAATCATATACAGGAATAATTTTCAGTTAAATAAATAATGGTAAACTTGGAGACATGACTATTTGTTATTAACCGAGCTGCACGTTTCTGTAACATGTAAATCTTGAACAGTTTTGTTTTGTAAGTATTACCCCAAATGATACTGCAATAATTTAAGTGGGGAAGAAGTGTTGCATTGTAAATATTCAATAATATGTTCCTTGGGAGAACATTCTTTAGCCTAGACAAGACACCAATACTTCTAGAAATCTTAGAACAAACATAATCAATATGACATTTCCAATCTAGAGTTTCTTAAATATTAGTACCTAAAAATATAACACTTAGTTCTCGCTCAATAGTTACATTCGCTATTCTAACAGGATTGGTGAAATTTGGAAAAGAAAATGTCTTTGTGTGAAAAATCACATATTTAGTTATTTCATAATTCAAAAATAATTTATTACATTTAAACCAATCATTCAATTTGATTAACTCTTCATTTAACATAGAAACTAAGCGTGCTACATTAGAATGCGAATAATATTCAACCGAATCATCAGCAAATAATGAAAACATAAGTAGTTTGGATGAGCTGATTATATCATTAATATATATGATAAATAAAAGTGGTCCAAGAACCGATCCTTGCGGAACCCCAGTATTTACATCCATATAATCAGATTCGACAACATCGACCACCACATATTGTTTTATATTATACAAATAATCAGAAAACCACTGATGAGGTATACCACGTACACCGTAATGGTACAGTTTTTAAAGTAAAATATGGTGGTCGATGGTGTCAAATGCCTTAGATAGATCAATAAAAAATCCATAACAAAACATGCCATTATTAATTTCATGTAGAATATTTTTAGTAAAATTCACAATACTCTGATCAGTGCTATGGTTTTTACGAAAACCAAAACTGCTCTGAAATAAGAACATTATATTTCAGTAATCATATAACCTTTTATGCATTACTTTTTCCAACAGTTTTGCAAAAACAGAAAGCAACGCTATGTGTCTATATTTTTCTATATTTTTAACATCATTCCGTTACGGAGTTTTATCTTGCAATGCTTCTTCAGACGATGATCTAAGGTGAAGGATCTTTCCATGGAGTAGGCTAAGCAAAAGAACTACGATGCTAAATATATCTACACATCCGAGGAAAAGAAAAGCTGTGTCCATGGAACCAGTTAGGTCAAATATTCGTCCTGTAGAATCGAATAAAAGAAAATCAAATGTGAGAGACTCGATCCGGCGTTGATGTTATATAACAGCACATTTCAAAATGTGACTTAAAGGTACTATGTCCCATTTGCAGGCCAACGGCATTTGAAAGACAATACTTATTTAGAACTTCCCTCATAACGAAAGGGCTTGAAAATGACTTTTAGTAGGAAAGTAACGACCATTAGTTGTCGAATCGACTTAAGTGATTGCAATCACCTAAGTAATAGCTTGATTTGGATCTGTAGGACTAATGCCCTAACCACTTGACCACGGAGACGGATTGAGTGGTTTCAACTACATGCCTACTCTAGATACAAACTACGAAAGACAGCCTATGCAAGATCTAGTAATTAATTTACACTTTTTTTGTTGACGGTCAGGGGAGTATTGAACAATGACAAGCCCCATACCAAGTAATTAGATCCTTGGTGGATTCATGTATCAAAATTCGATTAAAACCTTAGCAGAAACTACCAAAAAGGTTGGTTAGCAATGGGGAACATTGATTTAAGGTACGCAGCCATTCTTATTCTCTCATTTCCTAGCTTACCTGTCAACCATCCACCTGTTATTTCACCGAGCCCGGAACAAATCATGGCGACAGGAAGAACCGTTGGCGAAAAAGATGACGGAACTACGTCTACCACCGTGGTATTCTTGACGATCGTCTTCGCTCCAAATGCGAGACCACTGAGCGTAGCAAAGACGCATAGCGTTGAGAAACGAGACGCTATCCCATTCAAACAAAGCGGTAACGCACCAATGATACCGAAAATTATAAATGAATTCCTTGAAGAAAACATATCTTTATTAAGACAGTTCAAGAGTCCTGGCATAATGCGTCCTATGATGTTTCCTATTCCACCAAGAAGAGAGAGAAACACAGCAATTGATTCATCAAAGCCTTTCGCTTCTGCATTCGAAATAACGAAGACGGTCCAACCAACATACGATATCCCATGAAGATAAGCAGCTAGTAATGCATACATGATTATAGGATAGTCACTGAAAACCCCCATACCCGCTCCTTGACGAATAGCCCTAAACAGTTCCACCGCCTTGCGGGAACACCGAATTGGCAATGAATCGCTAATTTGTGAAGCGTTGTGTTGCACTCTGTTGCCATTTCCCTTACGTTGTAGATCGCTCGTTGAAAAATCTTTCTTGTACGAGGCATCACGAGTCCGAGTTGTTTCTTGGAGATCACATCGAGAAGGTGGCGATTTGCTTTGCAATATGGATTTTTCAAACAACGCTCCAGATAAAACCACGTGTAGGTTTATTGCCCCGAGGATGAGGAGAGCACCTCGCCAAGTGTAGGCCTCCAGGAGTTTCTGGGTTAGCAGAGGTAATATCATCATTCCCATCCCGCCACCCAATGAGCCGACTGAGAAAGGCAACATGTATCTGTCCCCAAAAGCATACATCACTGACACCATGGCCGGGAAGACGGCCATTGATAATCCAAGCCCTGCATAAAAAGGATGTTATCGTCAATCACTCATAGCGTTTGCACACGAGGCGTCGCACAGTTGGCCAAGGAGGAACCAAAGAGCGCCAAACGTCATTTCTGGTGATTTATTTATATGTCCTGATCCGAACACGATTTCAATGGATAGTAAAATAGGTATTGAATTGCCCTTCTGATAATCCCTTGTAGGTTTTAGTATGTGATCTATTTACTCATTTATTCATCAATTTCAATTATTCAAAAAGGATGGCCCCTTTCTATAAAAATCGGTTTTCAATGGGATCCTTTACAAAGTTACATGAACAAATTGATAAAGAGGTAAACCAAATTTAAAAAAACAAAATATAAACACACACACAAACAATAACAGGGTATTAATATGCAAAATAAACAACAGAAATAAGGAAGTTTAGGGACATTACATAATATGAAAAAAAATAATAATGAACGTATGTATACCAACAAAATGGCTGAATCGTTAGCTCAAACCTAAAGAAATTGATACACATATAATAATGATACACCTGGTTGAATTAATTTCAGAATATGAAATACCTTGTTCCGTCTTTGGAAAATTATTTAGTCCGCGTTTAAATTTCGCCAAATCCCCTGAAAATCTAATATCAAGTGGCAATTCGTTTCACATATTATCAACTGCCGCGTTCTTTTGTTTAAAGCAAAATCGTGTTTATTTAGCTTATAAAGAATCTCTTACCTGAGAAAAAAAGACAGACTGCAAAGTAGATAGGTTTTGTAGCTTCAGAGCATATCATAAGGCCTAGAGAGCCTATCAATCCACCAAGCATAGATAGGGAGCGAGGGGAATACCGATCAAGAAGCGTCTTTACAACAATACCTGTAATAGAGATAAAAACATGGCTCCATTCTATCCAATAAGATAACACTGTGTGCCTGGCGAATAGCCTTTTAATACTACAAATGCTATTGTTGGTTCAGATTTTTTTTTGCAACAGTTCGAGAATGGATGCCATTCATTATCCTCAAATGACATGGAATCTTTTCCTAAATCCTTGTTTTATTTTTGGCTAGTCTACTAGTAGCTGTATAGCGCATATCACATTATGATATAACATCCCTATGCGCTACCAACGAAGTTTCGTTGTTATTACCCCGGCTTTAGGCAAGCCATAATCAGCGCAAAGTGCATTTCAAATAACACATCCTGTCAGGTGACCATTTAGTACCTGGGTGGAGAGTGACAAATGTGGATTTATGTCTTGCCAAAAGGCGTGAGTGCTGGGCTGGGATTCGAACCCTCGACCCTTGGATCGAGAGTCAAATGAACGTTTACTACTATACTATACCACCACACCTCCACCCTTTGTGAATGATATGAATTTTCTTAGGTTCGAAATTCCACCCATGGCAGGGAAATTTATTATTAATTCACTACCCAATGGGAATCAGATATGTCCGGTATTAAACCTATGGAAATGAGAGACACCAGTATCCATTGGGTAAGCTATATACGTAATCAAAGGCTCCAAACAGTTCCCTCCTACATACAATGATAATGCGCATGTCACAACTTTCTCTCTCAATACGCTATGGGTTAAGATATTTAAGACAATTGAATCAATCAAATTATGTCTGTTAATTACCTGACATCACGGTGACTGCATGGTACAGTCCAATGTACATCCCTAGTCTTCCTGTGGTGGATTCAAGGTCTCTGACAATATGACTAAGAAGGACAGCGAAAGACTTCATCGTCCCTACCTCGAGAAATTGTACCAACCAAGCACCAAGAACGATAAGGAATTTGTTTGCCATCTTTCTCTTCAATTCGTGTTATTGCCTCTTTGATCGTACCCTCCTCCTCCTCCTCCTGAATTTTAATCTTGCTATAATATCCTACTCACAAGTTTTCGTTTAAAAATGGCGGAATCCGACAGACGCCGGAATGCACTTGACCCACAGTCGCCTCGTTATTCCAACAAATCTCCTCAAACAAAATGCAGACCTCTACACGTTTTTGTACACACGTGATGGAAGTTGAACCAAGCGGTGAATCAAATAGTATACCCTTCTTTTGTATCCCACACAGGCGAGTACGCAGGATTTTTTCGAAGGGGGGGGGGGGGGGGGTTATACATTTTTAAAATCGCGCTGAAAATGTCGCAACGACTCATCCAACCGCTGAATAAGCGGGGGGGGGGGGCATTTTTTGTTCTTTCCCCGAAATTTGAAAATTTGACCGATCGACATTTCGTTTCGTTGGGGGGGGGGGGGGGGTAAGGTCCTCCTTTGAGGTCACCCATTAGCATATATATATATATATATTTTTTTTTTTTAAATAAAAAAAAAAAAAATTAGGGGTTTCCTCCAAAACCCACACATTAAACAAATTTGAGGGGGGCTTTCACCACCAACCCCCCCCCCCCCCTGCGTACGCGCCTTATCAGACAGATGTGTATATAGAATTGGAGGTACGGTAACCAACAACAATAGACATGGAAAATGTAGATTGCTACATTGGTCTACAAATATATTATACAGATATTGACTGGTAGGGCGTGTAATATAACTGGTTTGGACTGCCGAAGTGCTTAACTATTTTCCAAAGAGAGCAGCGCTGAGGGAAAAATATTACACCCTTGCTGTACAAAAATGTTACACCCTACCATTCACTATATGTTTTATTAGGTAGCCGTGATTACACTTTGTTATATGAATTGAAGGGTATAGGCCTAACTGTAATCAATCAAAGAATAATTGCCGTTGCCATGAAAGCGGAATGTTAAATAAGTTGATATCTGTGAACTAAAAAAAGGAGAATGTAACTCTGCAATACAAAATATAAAACAAGCAGATTAACAAATAATATCAAATAATACATATTTGTTATCTAGTACCCTCAGCTTCCAGTTTCTTAGTGGTGGATGTATTTATGTAATTTGAACTTTCAGTTTAATCTGTGCCATTTGAGTTCGCGATAAGCTAGAAAATTGTCACTAATATCAAAAAGAGTATAGTAAGAATTCAAAATTAGCGAGAAAAATAATACTGATGTAACTAATTTATTCCAAGCAGCTGCCGTTTTCTATGGTTGAAAGTGGTCCGTTAGTTTGCAGCTAGGCAGCAATCTTTTGTCTACGTATATGCTAGGAATATGGTACAAATGGAATGAGCTAGATGGGACTCCATCTCTTAAAAATTCTTGGTTTTACATATAACAAAACTCTCCCTCTCTCCCTCTTTCCTTTTTAGCTACTGTTCTTTCACGTTTGCTCCCTCCCGTTTTTGTCTTTTGATTATGTGTATGACTATGTATCTATCGCTTACTGTAATGCGAACATGGTAAAGTGATATCTTTAAGAAAATCCTGTACGAGGTATGAAATATTGGAAATAAAATTCCAAATCACACAATACACCCAACCACAGATTCACCGGTTTTTCTAACATTAATTATTATTCATCAGTTTTTGAGAATATCATAATCATGAGAAGGGCAATCAAACGTCCAAGTTCTGCAATATTTATAAACCAAAATATCAACATTATCTTCTGATAATGACATATGTTTCTCTCAAGCTTCTGGGCAAGTTCTGGCTTACATGTCTGAACTGTCCAAAAGTGGGGCAGAGTACACTTTGGTAGATATAATATCAATATTACATGTAATATTATAATACGGTGCTACCCTGCACCAGATATTTTGAGTTCAGTCTAACCAGGGAGGTGAAAGAAAGGAGGCGAAACTCTGGTAATTTACTCAAACGCATTCAAGAGTTCTTAAGCGTAACAATGGAATGTGGAACATTCCACTTGGCTTTGAAGTTCCCTGCTCCGAGCCGCGCTTCCACTGCGGGGACTTTCGGAAGCCAGGCACCAGTTTTATATTTATTATAGAATATGAAATTACCGGCAAAATTTCAGTGCAAATCAAAAACTTTATATGGGGATTGTTTTAGGAATAGTGCATCAAACAAATTTTCAAATTTAGTACTCCGTCCTTCCTATAATTTGTGTGCCAGAGTTGGCAAAAGAAAAATTAAATCGTGACAAAAACTCAATATTTTAGGATAATGCGCTAATTTGTGCATGTTTTAATGTCCTGTTATTTAGTCAATGATTTACAATCTTCAATACATTAAGTTTGCTAATGCGTGTTTTCGGGTGTTTTTTGTATTTTTGAAGTTAAAAAAAGGATGAAATTACACAAGTTTTGGTTCGCTTACAGTTCTACTCTTTACACATTCAACAATGGATGAGAAATCATTGAGAGGGAAAGCCAACAGTTGCTGTGATATCATTTTCTGATGTAGGAATTCTAAGTCCTTAAAAATTTCATGCGCTCTTTTATCTCACCACCTGGTCAACAGTTGCAGATTAGCGCATAACTTTTCGGCGGCTTGGAGCATGGGGTCAAAGGAGAGCGACTTGATTCCCACTATGAATATGACTGACAAAGAAAGCGGACAAAACATACAGTTCCTCAGGTAGACAAAGGAACATCTCTTCACCGCTATTATGTAAAAATGTGTAGAACAGGTGTCACATGCATATTCACCTTTTTACATAATAGCAGTGAAGGGATGTTCCTTTGTCTACCTAAGGAACTGTATATTTTGTCCGCTTTCTTTGTTCGTCATATTCATAGATCCAGTTCTTCTCTATCACGTATTCACGTCCCTGGTCTAACTAAACAGTGCGCCCAAGAACAATGCATAAAAGTGCAAGGCACCTCTCTGTTTACAAACCCAAACAAAAGCATAGCGCTGGGTGCTTCTCAACAACCTAATGCATTTTTGGCGATCCCTTAAAAGTATTACAAATATCTCATGGCTGATTTTCGGAAAAAAAAAAAAAAAAAAAAAAAAAAAGTTTTTCTCATATACACACGCTGTCTGATTGTGTGAAGATTAGCTCTCACCTCAGCATTCTTGTGGGGTTTTATGTGCGCTTCACATACCCCTTGTGAGGCATTTTTACTTTGTGGGGTATTTTTTCAGGACCCCACAGAGTAAAGTCTTTCAAATGACTGTATATTCGGTGTCCTATGCCCTGCGGGGCATTAGAAGTGGTACCCCATAAATGACATTTTGTGAGCGTGTGCTAAAACTTGCACACTTTTTTATGGTAACATCGTAAGCACACCGCCGGGTTGTTATCGCCAGGTTGTACATACCCCACTAGTAGGGGACCACAAGGTATATCTGGAACGCACAGAAATACCCCCACAATCAGGTGCCCCACAAAGGCCCTGATGTGAGAATGTGTGTGGATTGTTATGTGACCTTGCTCGGCTTTTCATGGCTGTGACGCTGTACTACAAACTCGCTACATTCTTGTGGTTAAATGAGAAATATGAGCGAAAGAGACAGATTCATTGGAGGGGGTATAATGAGGATCCTGTTGTGATATATCTAGGGGGCTTTGGACACACACACTTGTAAACCTTTCAGCTAAGCTAATTGGTAATACAAAAACATGCTTTTAGAAACAAGCTTTTAAAACAAGTACTTGTGAAAAGCAGGAAGGGAGAAAATAATTTTTGAAGGAAATTTGTTGTTGTTGAAATATCAATTCTTTACATGGAAAACATTGAAAGGGAGTGATAGAAATGAATATCACAAAAAAAGAGACAAGCATATATTGAGGACAGTAATGATTAGCAGCTTCATCAACAGATAATCCCAGGTACAAAAATGGAATGTTTGCATTTATTTGCAAAAATAGTATGTTTTTCACCCTTGTGAAAGAGCTAGAGAGAGATAGGGTAAATGCTTTTGATGGCTTCATGAATCCTGGATTTCAAACGGAAAGGGATAACTCTTGCATCTTCCAGTCTTGGTCGATGAGGTCTAGGCCTAAAATGCCTGATTTAACTTTTAGTAAAGCTGTGCATGACTGCAAAAATATATGTTTTTCAGAATATATGAAATATATACATCAGTCCGCAGGCATGTGGGTCTATCGTTATAATGCTTGGTTAAAGGTAGTACAATGTTTTGGGAAATTTTGAAGATTGGGCGGATAGTGATTTGTTACAATTTTGATATATTTGGATGCCCCTGCGGATATATTATAAGCACTAGAAAATTTAGCCCCGAAAACACTTCTGCTTTCAAGAAAAATTGAATATAAAAATTTACCGGTGCTACCGGTAAATTTTAATACATTTTAAATTGCGCCTACGGCCGTACAATAGTTTTTCGTATGTAACCAAATTTAATGCATACGTCTTTGTGAAGTGCCTCTATACAAAATATTTCATTCACCTGGTAAGAATAATAAAATTTCATTATACTTATCAGGTGAATGAAATATTTTGTATCGAGGCAACGCCTCATGCATCATAGCTCATGCATCCAAAGTGAAACCACACAATCCACCGTGCATACCGAAAAGTCTAAAGAAATGTTGACAAAGAAATGTTGACAACGTCAAAGCCAGTTCATGGTTGCAGTCTGAGCATGAGCAGATACATATGGATTGTTTATTAGAACCAAGTCAAGGGAGGAGAAACAAAAGGATTTGACTGACATTCCTGGCAAAATATCAATTCTTTCAAGTTCAGGCAGCATGAATAATGACTGACGGGAGAGAATGATAATCCTGGCTCTGTCCGTTCCGATGCACGAATAATATCGCGACGTGAGAATTAGAAAATTATGTTTGCAATCATTCAAATTTCAAACATACACAAGTGCCCAAACAATAATCATATTTTTGCCGACTATATTAATTCACATCATTCGTCTTTTAGTTTTTGTGTGAGTGTTGTGCAGGCGCGGATCCAGGATTTCTTAAGGGGTGGGGGGCCAAATTTGAAATTATGTGAGCCAAATATTGGTACGTAATGGTGACCAGCATTGACGTAATGAGGGGGGGGGGGGGGGTGCAGGGAGGGGCGATTTCCCCCTCCCTCCTCCGCAAAGCGCCGAAGCTTTGACGTTTCATTAAATTATTAGAGAAAGAAGACGATTCGTTGTACTGTTCTCGAAAATAATCCTCGTCTAAATTCAGTTTTCTACCTCCCGCGCGAAGCGCAGAAGCTTTTACCTTTCATTAAATCATTAGAGAAAGAAGACGATTCGTTGTACCGTTCTCGACTCTTAATCCTCGTCTGAATTAAGTTCTCCCCTCCCCCCCCCCGCGCAAAGCGCGGAATCTTTGACATTTCATTTTATTATTAGACAAACAAGACGATTCGTCGCCCCCAAAACAGAAACGCTCCCACCCGACTAGCAAAAACGACACGGCAAGAATGGGCAAGTCTTAAGGCTCGGTCACACAGAGGGGACGCATGGGGAACGCACGGCCAGCGCATTGTAAATTTGCAATTTTGGCCAGTGCGTTGTCGTGCGCCCAACTTTTGTCGAAGCTACAGCGAGCTGACACCAAATGCATAGCGTGTTGCTAGCGCGCTGAGCGCATACAGGGCGCTTACAGTGCACAAAAAGACCTTACACAGAGCGCACATGATAACAACTTCCACGAATGCACAGTGTTGCTAGCGCGCTGGACGAATGGTCAACACATGCACCGCGTTCTCAACAGAGGTGGTCACACATAGACGACGCACGGCCTGCTCATTGGAAATCGGAAAAGGCCGTGTGCCTAACTTTTGTCATGATTATGGAAAAGCTAGCAAGCTGACACAAAATGCACAGCGTGTAGCTAGCGCGCTGTGCGTATACAGGGCGTGTGCTCGGCGTATGTCTGGCGCTGGTCTAGCGCGCTCTGCGCGTGTCTGGCGTCCTTTTGGCGTGTACATTCATGCGTCGAGCTCCGCGCATACTTTTGAGCATGCTCAAAAAATCCCAACGCACACAGCGAATGACGGCGAACGCATAGCGTGGGTCCAGCGCGCGAGTAACGAATAATGATGCACACCTAGCGAACGACAACGCACTGGCCAAAATTGCAAATTTCCAATGCGCTGGCCGTGCGTTCCCCATGCGTCCCCTCTGTGTGACGGGGCCTTTAGACCCCATTTACAGTGAGAAAAAGGCCAGGGCCGGGCCGGGCCGCGGCCGAGCCAGGCCTACTCGGCCCCGCAATTTTGTGCGTTTACAGTGGTAGGCTCGGCCGCCGCCTAAACTGTAACCTTTCAATATTATTGTCAGAGTGGCGCTGTGCATGTAAACAAACGATTATTTGGAAGGCGCGGACCGGCGTCTTATTTGTTCGTACCACGGCGAGCCCAGATTCCAGTATGAACTCATTTTCATACATAACAAGAGCTACATAAGCTTGCAAAGAGGTCACAAACAATTAGACTTTGATTATTTTTGCCTCACTATTTATAAAGGTAAAAACTAAATAAACTGAGATTTGAACCCTCACGGCAACTCCAAGGTTCTATTAGTAACACGCTGTCCTTACCGATTGAGCTAACGATGAGTTGATGACGGATTGAATTGTATTACTATCAGCCTATTGACCACCCTACAGGTTTCCCTCCCGAGCTCAATCTGGGCTCGCCGTGGTACGAAAAAATAAGACGCCGCAGGGGGTCACAGTGCAGATCCGGTTGCGCGCGATTTGCAGTGAATCTTTTTCCCAATTTCTTATTCATGGCGAACTTTCACTTCTGGGGTAAAAGTTGCCCGCGCATTTGGCCCTGCGTGCGTTTACAGTGAGAAAAGGCCGGGCCAGGCCGCGACTACCTCCAGATCAGGACTAAATGCGCGGCCAGTTTGGCCTCGCATTTGGCCTTTTGCTCACTGTAAACGGGGTCTAACACAACATTATTCAAGTTGATTATTTTCATTGGAAGGGGAAGTGATGGCTGAAATTGGAGAATCCTTAAATATCTGAAAAGCAAGTTCAGGCTGTGCCGTAGCGATGTACATCGCAAAGCTAATTCCACAGTGATTGGAAAGATAATATCCTCGCCTGTTACGAAGCAAAACAGCGCGGGGAGGATAGATCGAGAAGCGAGAAGAATATACACAATGGGATGTTTATCAGAACAAGAACAGGAGGAGGGGGAAGACAGGATTTGACTGACAAATACTTTCTGTCCATAGCAAGTTAAGCGGCGTTGTGCACCGTGCATCACGAGCGAGGTCCACACGTTATGTCGTCACTGTAACTTCGGCAAATTTGAGTCCTGTTGACCCGTAATTTGGAGGGGTGCGGAAAATGAGGTTTTAATTTGGTTTTTGTGCAATAATTAAAGGGTAAATATTTTGATTCCTTTATATTTGTATTCTACATTCATTAAGTTTTCCATTCATATTAAGTTGTATTTTCATCGGATAGGGTATTTAATGATTTAGACTATTACCAATACTGAAAATAGCAGTTCGAGAGCTGAATGACATCCAAATTACATTAGAAGCCCATCATATAAATAGCAATTTCAAAACAGCTCTCAAGAATAAATCAAAGAAAAGATTAATAAGATATAATATTATTCAAAAACTATATATAATCATGCCATCACATAATGGGGGTGACAAGACTAGACAAGATCCGAAACACATACATCAAAGAATCCCTCAGCTTCGATCAAGATGTTATGGACAAAGTCTCTATTAAAAGACTCATATATTTTGGCCACGTCCTAAGAATGAAACCCACAAGTTACCCCGAAATTGCTGTTGAAGGAAATGTCACAGGGATGCGATTAAAAATGGTTTGTATTTTTGTTATCCCAAAAGGACATAAAAAAGAGCAAAAACCTGAATTGAATCACATATAAATTATATTCCATTCAAAGAAAAGGAAAGTTAACAGGAATTAAATTTCGTGTACATTCCGCATGCCCCTATATTTATCAAAGTAGGTTTTTTTAATAATATATGCGATTTGGGAATATCGTGGAAATATTCTAAAAGAATGGGAAAGTGTGTGTGTGTTTTTTTTGTACTATAGAGGTGAGAAGACATGAGCCCCATGCACACTGGCGTACTAATGGGCGGGGGGGGGGGGGGGCTATTATAATTCGATACCAGTGATTTACAAATGTTGCTGAAATGACATGACCTACTAATGTCACAAATGAGATATCAAAATATGCTCATCTGACCGTAATTAAATGCCAAAAACCCTGAGCTTACGGGGGCTCCACCCCCTTGATGCTCATCTGACCTTAATTAAATACCTAAAACCTTTGAGCTTCCAGGGGATCTGCATGTAACATGTAAGAGTGGTGGTGATGCAGATTTTTCTTCTGCCCCCCCCCCGAAATGTTTTTGCTCATTACGCCACTGCCCCTGGAAAAGTGAGACCCAATCCGAAACTGCTTCCGGCGCGCCTGGTCGCTCCTACCCCCCCCCCCCCCCCCCCCCCTCAGTGAGCGAAATAATTGGCCGGCACGATTTTTCAAATTTCAGAATACTAAATTTCAAATTGATTTCAAATTTGGGCCCCCCCCCCTTCTAAGAAATCCTGGATCCGTGCCTGACTACTACTGCTACTACTACTTCTGCAGCTCCTACTAAAACCACTTTCATTACTGATAACCATCACGCGTATCTCTAAGTTCCTATATGACTGTTATGCTACTCGTTTGGGATCAAGTCATTCGTCCTTAGATTAATGGTCAGATTTTTGGTCAATTTATCCCAGAAATATTCTTGTCCTCTCACGTCCTCAGTCCAGTGAATATAGGGTCTGCCATCACTGATATACAACCTCGCCAAGAATGGCATTTCACCATCTGGGATGTCTTCGAGGAAGACCACGACTACGAATTCAGTCAAAGTGTCACTCACGTGGTCCATGGCCGTCCGGAACTTGAGTATGAACCAGTGGTCGTGCACAGCAGCTCTGCTAAGCACTATGATGGTCTTGTAACTATGGCTTACCACGTAATCGACGGAATCTAAGTAATGCATACCGAGCACAAGGTCTTGGTCACCAAAGACGTTCCTCTGAAACTGTGGAAGCCGTTCTTCGAGAGCCGGTCGGAGCTGTTCGCGAATCCATTCTTCGTCATCGTCGTAGAAAATGATGTTCACATCAAACTCGTAGTCATTGTGGTCTCGAGCGTCTCGCATCTCTTTATATCCTAGTACGGCCAGTTTCAAGAGATAGAGTTTGTACCTCAACTGCCATCGGTAGTGACACAACAGCACGCTGAGTACAACCAAGCTTATGGAGGCGAGGGGAATCAGAAAGAAAAGACCATACTTTATTAAACAGAGTTTATTTGGATCAAAATCAAGCAGGGGTTTTTCACGAAGAGGCTCCAGAGATGCTGACGAACAGATAGTTTCGTCCTTGTTTTCCAGGTGTATAGGTTCATTTAGTCAATCAATAAGCCACTTTAGATCACAGTTACAATCGATTGGGTTCATTGATAGATCAAGTGATGAAATGGAGGAAAAGATCGGCTTCAGAGTGCTTTGATTAAGGCTTGTTAATCTGTTGTCGGCCAATGGGAGATTTGTGAGCTTCCAATTATCTGAGAACATTAGCTCCTCCAAGTACGCGATACGGTTTCCTTCAAAGTTGATACTTTTTAATTGAACCAACCCCGACAATACATCATCAAAGATCTAATAATCCATCGAAGAGAGACGCGTTTGCAGTTTTGTTCCATAGGTCCGAAATTTGAAGAAAAGAGTCTCTCATATCTAAATTAACAAGGGATTGTAATTGTTGAAACGATTCTCCTGGCCGCCAAGGACGGAAGAATGAATGAAGAGAGTTAAGGGAAAGTGATCTTAATAAACGAGTGTTTAATTCCAGAACAATTATACAACTTCCGGTCAAATCAATGGTTTGAATATTGTCAAGTCCTGAAAAGGCCGTCAGCATAAAGGCCCGTAGGGCTTTGTTCGAGCTCATGTCTAAGAAAGTTAAATTTCTTAAACCGCGAAATACAGATTCAGATATTTCTCTAAACAGATTACCGGATAAGTCAAACTTCGATAAGTCCACTGTCCAAGTCTGATTGTGAGAATTTATATGTCTTACTCGGTTGTGGCTGATTGTCAGGACCTTTAATGCATTTATTCCGTCGAAAAAGTCAGGTTGAATTTTGTCTATGGGGCGAGTATTATAACTGAAACTAAATTGTTTGAGTTTTGTCAAATTTGAGAAGACTAAAGGATGGAGGCTATGCAGGTCGTTGCCGTAGAAGTCCAGAAAAGACAGAGAAGAATCGCGAAGAGGATCAAAGAAACCTTTTGGAAACGCACCAACAGAACCATCATTGATTTTAAGCTGTTCGATGGCTGATTTTGAGATTCCGAGGATGATGTTCGTCAACACTTCGTAACTTAGAGGGTAGAGACCTAGCACCAAAGATCGAACATGTAGTGATGCGATCACATCAGCGTCTACTGATTGGATAGGGTTTTTTCTAAGATCTAGAGTATCAGTGTGGCATACAAAGGTGAAATATCTCGCAGTAAGGTGTTTTAGTTGATTACCACCCATGCGTACATTGTCGGCCATGCCACAAGAACTTACATTGATGTAGGAGAGCTGGTTGTATAATAGATATACACTATCTAGATTTGGACTCCATTTTAGAGTGTCATTGGGGAGCGACTTCAAGTTTGAAGACCTTAAATCGAGAATGGAAAGCTGTGAAGACATCATAAAAACGCCTGTTGCTGGAAGCACAAGACGCCGGTTGTGCCGGTTGTGCATTAAACCCCTAAGGGGGTAAAAAGCGGCGGATTCTATCACTCTTACATCGTTGTAAGAAATGTCCAAGGAGTTGATTAGAGGGTATGTTTCAAACGAGGAGTTTAAGAGTTTGGTGATATTGTTGTGAGACAAGTCAAGCACCTCGGTATCCCCAGAGAGATTCTGGGGAACCGTCTCCAGGCCTTTATTGCTGCAAGAAGCTTGTTTTAGTTCAAGGTTCTGATCGCATCCATGGAAAGATATGTCCATGTCCAGTGTTAAAGATGACATCGCCGAATCTCCATCGTGTCGATGTAAAGACTGAAAGGACGAGCTGACGAGGAGACAAGCGACGAGCAATGGGTACAAGATTGAGCCGTTTGCCATTACGTCAATAAATCACCTCTAAAATAAAGGAAAGGTAGGCCTACACTTTTGCCTGATGAAAATATGTCGCTCTTGAAGCACAAATAAATTTGTATCCTTTGCTGCAGACGGTCAGCCTCATTTTGAGCTGTGAAAAGGCGCTCGGAATCAGAGATGAACAATGTATATTAATCAATGACAAAATATGGTTTGATAGGTCAACAGGAAGAGCACATCATCCATTGTACATTTCCTTTAGTAATCAAAAACGAAAGTACAGGTTCGGGAAACAAATATCAATGTTTTCAGACGAAACCGGAAGTACGGTCATATTTCATTTAGGATAAACATATACACTTTAATTAGTAATAAAATCACACGCGAAACCATTATGAGATATTCTAACGGTTATGTATTAGAGAACACAAGGGGAAATATTTGATATCAAATGGAAGTTCAACTTAAACTACTTTGAATTTCCGTGAACTAGTATAATAGGCCTACGAAGTCTACTTATACAAGTCGCCTTCCTTTGTAATTTCGACAATTAAAACCTAAAACTCTTCATACAGAAATCATACAGAAATATCAATATCATTACACACTCTTTCTGTTTCCAGTTATGTTGAAGTTGGATATTAAAATACCACATACCGAAAAATCGCAGATAAGAACTAACATAATTAACACGATTAATGTGATAAAATGGATACAATTTCTAAAGTTGGCTTTCTGATCTTACGCTCGTATGATCTATCTGATCATACTGAAGCCTGATGAAACGAGAAAGTTGTGAGAAAGTTGTAATATGGTGAGGAATTATCCAAAAAATATTCTCGGATACATATGTATATCCATCACCAGGGGCGTACGCAGGATTTTTTCAAGGGGGGGGGGGGGTTTAAAATCGGCCCCAAAATATTTTGCTCCCGAAAAATTTAAAATCGCGCCGGCCGAAAAGTAGCTCAGTGGGGGGGTAAGCGGACACTTTTTTTTTTCTTTTTTTTTGGTCTCGAAATTTGAAAATTTGACATTTTTCTTCGTTGGGGGGGGGGGGGTAAGGTCACCTTTTTTAGGTTAGCCGTGGGCATATTTTTATTTTGTTTTTTTATTTTTTTAATATTTTTTTTAAATTAATAATAAAAAAAAAATAAAAAAAAATAAAGGGGGGGGGGGTTTAGGTGTTTTTAGGGTGGTTTACACACATAAAAATACCAAAGGGGGGGGGGGTTTGAACCCCCAACCCCCCCTGTGTACGCCCCTGTCCATCACCCCCCCAAAAAAAAAAAAAAAAACAAAACAAAACAAAACAAAACAAAAACAAAACAGTTCAGGTTTTATTCATGGCAATTAGTTAGGGCAGCAATTACATCATTAAAAGGAAATCATAACGAAAGAATTTCTTCTATATTGATTGAAAATGCAAGCTCATTTCGTGCACGATAAGTATATGGTAGCTCAGTGGTTAGAGCGTCCGCCTCATGAACGGGAGGTCGTGGGTTCGACTTCCGGCAGAGTCATACCAAAGACTTTTAACAATGGGACCTTCTGCCTTCTAGCTAGGCGCTCAGCATATTAGATTGAAGAAGGGTAGTAATAACATCTTATGTTATGCAGGGCCCACTGGAAGAGCAGTTTCATAACTGAAGTGGCTACCCTGGGTAAATAAAACGTTTTAAAAAAAATACATATCGTAGACTAGTATAGTATATAGTATTGCCCACATATTGATGAGCTGCTACGATATTATACTTTTGAATTGTATTTCTATTATTCTGAGTTGTATTTTGATTATTCTGACTTTGATGTAATTATTGCATGACTTCGATTATATGTACTGTCTCTGAAAATAAAACACCTTATAAATATATATTTGTTTAAAATAAATACCACAAAAAAAGGTTTCACGAGTTATTCTGTTGATGAAAATGATTGATCCGTCAAAAATGAAGTTTTATTGAGCTATAATCAAAGAAATTAACTATATAACATATTGAAGTAAGAAATCAAAGGACAGAGCTGAGCTGTAATCAGAACGTTTTTGATGGCCAAGGCTGAAATGACGTCATCTTGAAAATTAGAAGTTCAAAGGATTACTCTGCCCAACAAATGCGTGCTTGGTAGCTAACACCTGGCTGGGCTCTCAGCTTGTAGTAGTGGAATCATGGATCAAGCGTCTTCTCCAAAGCTACATACGGTGAGGGCGTGTACTCTGATTGGCTGCTGTTTAATGATCACGTGGTTAAGCTGGCACCAATAATAGGCGAGCCGTGGTTTCAGATTAATGTATCTTGATCTTCGGAGTAGTTGCTACAACCGGCCGTGTCAGACACGTTGCCCCGGGGTGCGAGATAGGACTCTTGTAGCGTGCCCCCACTTTATAACACAACTATACAATAACAATTAACATTCACATTTAATTTAAAGAATGAAGCGAATAATATTACTCTTATGTTACGGGAAAAAAATATTATATATATAATTATGAATCAATTGATTTGGTCGATCCAGGTTGATGGCACAAACACGACACTACTGGACAGAGATCCTAATAATTACAGAGCTTGGTGTTGTTGCTCTGTTCGGGTGCCTATGAAGTACATGTACTGCTATAATTGTATTATATTGATTTGTATTGTATTGTATTGTTATGATGATGATAATAACGCTTTCCAAAGAGATTCATAAAGCACCAATTGTTTGTATTGCACTGTATTTCATTGTGCCGGATTGGATTAGTTAGTTGATAGAAAAATCATTAATAAATGCTGTTAAAAGTATCATGATACGCATGGTTACCGTCATCATCATCCTCATCTTAGCAGTCATAACCATCACTACATTAATCATCATCATCTTCTTTATAAGTACTATCATTACTTTTATCTCATTATCATCATCACCATCATCAGTATCACCATCATCATCATTATCACCATCACCGTCAACATCATCATCATCATCCTCACATGCAGTTCTTCAAAGAGTTTCCAGGGTTTGCACAAAATTAGACAAAAGACAACAATGATTTCAATTTTCCATGGCTTTTTTCATTATTATTTGCATAAATATGTGAATAAAATACTGGCATAACTTGTGGCATTTTAATTCTGTACAAATACTTACAAAAATTGTGGAGCCACCATGTGGCATCCATGTACAAGTCGTATAAAACTTCTACAATAACTGTCCTGTACAATCAATCTTAAAACGGTTAGAAAGGATAAAAGCTGTACACTTAAAGGAAGAAAAAAGAATTAACAGATTTTTTTTTTAAATCTTGAAATTCATATCTGAATATATTTTTTTTATCCAACACAGCTGGTTGTTTCGTTGAGCAATGAAAAAACTTGCAAGTCATTCTCGCGTCAACTGGTCAAGTTTATGTTGAACATAAGAAGATTTGGAAATACAATGTATTACATACATTGAATTTACCATCTTTTCACGTATTCCACACAACAGTCCTTATAAAAAATATGATCTTTCTGAATATTTGATCTTTGCCCTTCCAAGGTGTCCCACAAACTTTTAGAACAGTTATTGGAACCATGCATCCAACCTTTAAAGTTGAAGAACTAGTTAGAAGGTTTTTTTTTCCAGGCCAACTTCGCATATTGCTTTCCACACGTGGAAGAGTTGTATATTATTCAATGACTACAAATGGTTTTATAGGTCAACAGGAAGAGCACATCATCCTGTCTTAAATTTCCTCAAAAAAACAAAAAGATCTCCTTTCATCAGTTGCTTCTCAAATATTTAAACTTCTAGTATCTTCGTGTAAAAAGGATTTGATATATAATTTCATCTTTACAAGGAGTATGATATTTATCGTCTTTGTCCACCCTTTGTGAATGCTATGAATTTTCTTAGGTTCAAAATTCCACCCATAGCAGGGAATTTATTATTAAGTCACTACCCAATGGGAACCAGATATGTCCGGTATTAAACCTATGGAAATGAGAGACACCAGTATCCATTGGGTAAGTAGAGCTTAGTGAGAGGGAAATTTGTTACACGCACACACATACGCAATCAAAGGCTGCTACCAGTTTCCTCCCACATACAATTAATGCGCATGTCACAACTATCCAGAAGCGGATCTAGAGGGGGGTTGGGGGGGTTGCAACCCCCCCTTGGGCGGCCCCCCCCAAAAAAAAGGAGAAAAAAAGAAAAAAAGAAAGAAAAAAGAAAGAAAAAAGAACGCACGCTGGAGAGAAACCCTTTCAAGTGCAAATATTGTGAGAAGATATTCAACTCATCTGGTAACTTAACCAAACACATGATAACTCTGGATATAACTATGTATTAAACTGTTACTTGATTTAAAAAGACGTTATCATGCACTGCTTTTTATGGTCTCCATTGTGTTAATAGATGCCAGGAAAACATCACTTACGGGGTTCAAATAAACACCCCCCCAAAAAAAATCTAAGAAGGACAGCGAAAGACTTAATCGTCACTACCTCCAGTAATAGTACCAACCAAGCACCGAGAACGATAAGGAGTTTGTTTGCCATTTTTCCTTCAAATCCCCCTGCCTCGCAAGGGGGGGGGGGGGGGGGGGGGGGGGTGCGATTAAAGATGGTTTGTATTTTTTTTTTTTTACTATAGAGGTGAGAAGACATGAGCCCCTGCACACTGGCGTACTAATGGGCGGGGGGGGGGGGGTGCTATTAAAATTCGATACCAGTGATTTACAAATGTTGCTGAAATGACATGACCTACTAATGTCACAAATGAGATATCAAAATATGCTCATCTGACCGTAATTAAATGCCAAAAACCCTGAGCTTACGGGGGCTCCACCCCCTTGATGCTCATCTGACCTTAATTAAATACCTAAAACCTTTGAGCTTCCAGGGGATCTGCATGTAACATGTAAGAGTGGTGGTGATGCAGATTTTTCTTCTGCCCCCCCCCCCCCGAAACGAAACGTTTTTGCTCATTACGCCACTGCCCCTGGAAACGTGAGCCCCCTGGAAAGTTTGCCCCCCCCCCCCCAATCCGAAACTGCTTCCGGCGCGCCTGGTCGCTCCTACCCCCCCTCCCTCCGCTAGCTCCTGACCAACCAGGCTACCTTTTCATCACCCTAAAACAATCCTACCCATGCAGGGCCACTAACAACACACAAAAAACCTCACGCATGCATGTTTTAACTTTAGAAATACCACCAATCATCATGATCATGACTACACAACAACAAAAACGCCAAGCCCAAGGTCAGACCATTGAGCTGAGTACACGTTAATTTTACTTTTTTTGGGAGATGCCCCCCCCCCCTGGCGATCAAGGAGGGGGGGGGGTGCGATTTTTCAAATTTTCGAGGCCCCCTCCCCCCCCAAAAAAAAAGTCCTCACTACTACCCCCCCCCCCCCCCTCCCCCCCCCCCCCCCCCCCCCCTCAGTGAGCGAAATAATTGGCCGGCACGATTTTAAAATTTCGTAATACTAAATTTCAAATTGATTTCAAATTTGGGCCCCCCCCCCCTCCTAAGAAATCCTGGGTCCGTGCCTGACTACTACTGCTACTACTACTTCTGCAGCTGCTGGTACTTCTACTACAACTACTCCTACTACAACCACTTTCATTACTGATAACCATCACGCGTATCTCTAAGTTCCTATATGACTGTTATGCTACTCGTTTGGGATCAAGTCATTCGTCCTTAGATTAATGGTCAGATCTTTGGTCAATTCATCCCAGAAATAATCTTGTCCTCTCACGTCCTCAGTCCAGTGAATATAGGGTCTGCCATCACTGAGATACAACCTCGCCAAGAATGGCATTTCACCATCTGGGATGTCTTCGAGGAAGACCACGACTACGAATTCAGTCAAAGTGTCACTCACGTGGTCCATGGCCGTCCGGAACTTGAGTATGAACCAGTGGTCGTGCACAGCAGCTCTGCTAAGCACTATGATGGTCTTGTAACTATGGCTTACCACGTAATCGACGGAATCTAAGTAATGCATACCGAGCACAAGGTCTTGGTCACCAAAGACGTTCCTCTGAAACTGTGGAAGCCGTTCTTCGAGAGCCGGTCGGAGCTGTTCGCGAATCCATTCTTCGTCATCGTCGTAGAAAATGATGTTCACATCAAACTCGTAGTCATTGTTGTCTCGAGCGTCTCGCATCTCTTTATATCCTAGTACGGCCAGTTTCAAGAGATAGAGTTTGTACCTCAACTGCCATCGGTAGTGACACAACAGCACGCTGAGTACAACCAAGCTAATGAAGGCAAGAGGAATCAGAGAGTAAAGACCATAGTTTATTAAACAGAGTTTATTTGGATCAAAATCAAGCAGGGGGTTTTCACGAAGAGGCTCCAGTGATGCTGACGAACAGATAGTTTCGTCCTTGTTTTCCAGGTGTATAGGTTCATTTAGCCAATCAATAAACCACTTTAGATCACAGTTACAATCGATTGGGTTCATTGATAGATCAAGTGATGAAATGGAGGAAAAGATCGGCTTCAGAGTGCTTTGATTAAGTCTTGTTAATCTGTTGTCGGCCAATGAGAGATTTGTGAGCTTCAAATTATCTGAGAACATTAGCTCCTCCAAGTACGCGATACGGTTTCCTTCAAAGTTGATACTTTTTAATTGAACCAACCCCGACAATACATCATCATGTATATGCTGGATGTTGTTGCCTTTCAAACTCAAGTTCTGAAGCGATTCCAATCCCGAGAAGACAAGAGGATGTAGATTTCTAATTTCGCAATAGTCTAGATTTAGCTCTTGTAAAACAGAGAGTTGCCCGAATATTCCTGGCGGTAGATCACTCAGGAAACGGTTACTACTTAAGTCCAAATGAATAAGATCTAATAATCCATCGAAGAGAGACGCGTTTTCATTTTTGTTCCATAGGTCCGAAATTTGAAGAAAAGAGTCTCTCATATCTAAATTAACAAGGGATTGTAAATGTTGAAACGATTCTCCTGGCCGCCAAGGACGGAAGAATGAATGAAGAGAGTTAAGGGAAAGTGATCTTAATAAACGAGTGTTTAATTCCAGAACAATTATACAACTTCCGGTCAAATCAATGGTTTGAATATTGTCAAGTCCCGAAAAGGCCGTAAGTGTAAAGGCCCGTAGGTCTTTGTTCGAGCTCATGTCTAAGAAAGTTAAATTTCTTAAACCGCGAAATACAGATTCAGATATTTCTCTAAACAGATTACCGGATAAGTCAAACTCCGATAAGTCCACTGTCCAAGTCTGATTGTGAGAATTTATTTGTCTTACTCGGTTGTGGCTGATTGTCAGGACCTTTAATGCATTCATGCCGTCGAAAAAGTCTGGTTGGATTTTTTCTATGGGGCGAGTATTATAACTGAATCTAAATTGTTTGAGTTTTGTCAAATTTGAGAAGACTAAAGGATGGAGGCTATGCAGGTCGTTGCTGTAGAAGTCCAGAAAAGAGAGAGAAGAATCGCGAAGAGGATCAAAGAAACCTTTTGGAAACGCACCAACAGAACCATCATCGATTTTAAGCTGTTCGATGGCTGATTTTGAGATTCCGAGGATGATGTTCGTCAACACTTCGTAACTTAGAGGGTAGAGACCTAGCACCAAAGATCGAACATGTAGTGATGCGATCACATCAGCGTCTACTGATTGGATAGGGTTTTTTCTAAGATCTAGAGTATCAGTGTGGCACTTAAAGGTGAAATATCTCGCTGTAAGGTGTTTTAGTTGATTACCACCCATGCGTACATTGTCGGCCATGCCACGAGAACTTACATTGATGTAGGAGAGCTGGTTGTATAATAGATAAACACTATCTAGATTTGGACTCCATTTTAGAGTGTCATTGGGGAGCGACTTTAAGTTTGAAGACCTTAAATCGAGAATGGAAAGCTGTGAAGACATCATAAAAACGCCTGTTGCTGGAAACACAAGACGCCGGTTGTAGGATAGGTCCAAGTGCATTAAACCCCTAAGGGGGTAAAAAGCGGCGGATTCTATCACTCTTACATCGTTGTAAGAAATGTCCAAGGAGTTAATTAGAGGGTATGTTTCAAACGAGGAGTTTAAGAGTTTGGTGATATTGTTCTGAGACAAGTCAAGCACCTCGGTATCCCCAGAGAGATTCTGGGGAATCGTCTCCAGGCCTTTATTGCTGCAAGAAGCTTTTTTCAGTTCAACGTTCTGATCGCATCCATGGAAAGATTTGTCCATGTCCAGTGTTAAAGATGACATCGCCGAATCTCCATCGTGTCGATGTAAAGACTGAAAGGACGAGCTGACGAAGAGACAAGCGACGAGCAATGGGTACAAGATTGAGCCGTTTGCCATGACGTCAATAAATCACCTCTAAAAAGGAAAGGTAGGCCTACACCTTTGCCTGATGACAATATCTCGCTCTTGAAGTATAAACAAATTTGTATCCTTTGCTGCAGACGGTCAGCCTCATTTAGAGCTGTGAAAAGGCGCTCGGAATCAGAGATGAACAATGTATATTAATCAATGACTACAAAATATAGCTTTATAGGTCAACAGGAAGAGCACATCATCATCCATTGTACATTTCCTTTAGTAATCAAAATCGAAAGTACAGGTTCGGGAAACAAATATCAATGTTTTCAGACGAAACCGGAAGCACGGTCATATTTCATTTAGGATAAACATATACACTTTAATCAGTAATAAAATCACGCGCCAAACCATATGAGATATTCTAACGGTTATGTATTAGAGAACACGAGGGGAAATATTTGATATCAAATGGAAGTTCAACTTAAACTACTTTGAATTTCCGTGAACTAGTATAATAGGTCTATGAAGTCTACTTATACAAGTCGGTCATTCCTTTGTAATTTCGACAATTAAAACCTGAAACTCTTCATACAGAAATCATACAGAAATATCAACATCATTACACACTCTTTCTGTTTCCAGTTATGTTGAAGTTGGATATTAAAATACCACATACCGAAAAATCGCAGATAAGAACTAACAGAATTAACACGATTAATGTGATAGAATGGATATTTCTAAAGTAGGCTTTCTGATCTTACGCTCGTATGATCTATCTGATCATACTGAAGCCTGATGAAACGAGAAAGTTGTGAGAAAGTTGTAACATGGTGAGGAATTATCCAAAAATATTCTCGGATACATATGTATATCCATCACCCCTCCCCCCCAAAAAAAAATAAATAAAAATAGTTCAGGCTTTATTTATGGCAATTAGTTAGGGCAACAATTACATCATTAAAGATGAAGTTGAGTTCTGGTCATGCGATTGCATTGTGAAAGAAACGGTGTGGAACCGACCAGAAAAGGTTGATCATCTAGCATATAAGAATTTGTGTGTTATGCAAGGTTCCGGAATCATCAAAATGATAAGAAATTTGGCTAAGTCTTGGTAAAGTTACAAACACTTGCACAGAAAGATGTATATGGGACTACACGAACACGTAGCGTAAAAAGCCGGCCCCCGATTTTTACGATGTTACATGCATATTTAGAATATGAAGGCATTTGAAGAGCCATGCTTTTCAGGGAACATGTCTTAACTGATGTTCTTCCACACTTGCATAATAAGAATGAGTAATGCTCACAAATTATTTTTCACCTCTTCCCAGAACTCAACCTTCTCTTTAAAAGGAAATCATAACGAAAGAATTTCCTCTATATTGATTGAAAATGCAAGCTCATTTCGTGCATGATAAGTATATGGTGGCTCAGTGGTTAGAGCGCCCGCCTCATGAACGGGAGGTCGTGGGTTCGAACTAGTCTGCAGGCACAGACCCTAATCTGACACTTAATCAGAAAATCATTGTGCCTTGAGAGAAGTCTAGCCCAGCTACCTACTGGTTGTGTCAATATGGTCTATGGTAGTCTTATAGTGCAGACTCACTTTTACGACTGAATAGGGTTTGGGCTTGCAGACTAGGTTCGAACTCCGGCCGAGTCATACCAAAGACTTTTAACAATGGGACCTTCTGCCTTCTAGCTAGGCGCTCAGCATATTAGATTGGAGAAGGGTAGTAATCACTGGCGTACCTATGGGGGGGCAGGGGGGGGGGCAGAGTGCCCCCCTGACGGGCTCCAGGGGAAAAAAAGAAAAAGGGGAAAGAAAAGAAAAGAAAGGAAAGGAAAGAAAAAGAAAAAAGGAAAAGGGAAGAAAAAAAGGAAAGAAAGAGAAAAAAAGAAAAAAAGGAAAAGGAAAGAAAAAAGGAAAAAGAAGAGAAAAGGAAGAAAAAGGGAAAAGAAAAGGAAAGGAAAATAATGGGGAAATTAAAAAAGAAAAGACCATGGCCTTACGCACCAGGGGGGGGGGGGGCATGTTGATCCCAGATATTTTGAAAACGTACAGTTTTTTTCCTGAAAATGTAGTGTAGGCCTATACCAAATCCTTCAATTCTACTTTTGAAAATGCAAAAGTACCCTCATGACCAGTTAGGTCGCTCGAACTCCCTTCACTCCTTTTGCTTTTGAGATTCTTCAACTTTTAACGCATCTTTCCCCCTCCCCCACCAGAAAAATATTCCGCATACGGCCCTGAAAAATTAAGACAAATGAAAATAGGAAAATATAAGTGATATAACAAATTCGAAACTCTTCGCTGGCGCGAACTGCTTGCTAGCCTATATTGTATTAAATGTTTTCACTTGCTCGTCCCCCTGAAAAAAGAAAAGGATTAGCATTGCCTAGAATACAATTGTGCCTGCCCCGACGGGCCCCGACCTGCAACCATGACAACAATAACACACAATGTATGTACCAAATGTTACTAAAAGAGACTAATTCATTTTTCTCGCTCGCTACACTCGCTCGCGAATAAAATGAATAGACATTGATTTGGAAACAATTGTGCGTACCCTTGACCTGCAACAATATCATTAAAAATGGAAGACATTAGGAAAACATCTCATTTGAGCTCTGCTCACCAGTTCACCACTTTTCCTGGTGCTACCATAATCTGATAGGAGCACTGATCACTGATAAAGGGATTACCAGTAGGGTCCATGGGGAGAGAGACAGAGGTCAATCATAGCCTAGTTACTGATAAAGGGATTACCAGCTGGTATCTGATATCCAATCCAGATTCATAGTCTTCTCATCGCAGACCCTACACCTATATTTATAATAGGCCTGGATTCAGTGTGTCTAAAGTCTCACTTGTTATTATTTTTTTAGCAAGTACTAGCTATTTAAGTTTCTTTTACGTATAGAAGAGGACATTGATGTGCTTGGCAATGGAAAAATGCAGAAGGAAAATATAAAGGGAGGATAAAATAGGGAAAGACGGGTGATAATAAGGAAAGATGGAAATGGAGGGAAAGAAGGAAGAGAAAATAAAGAATAGCATAAGGAAAGAAAGAAAAGGAAGATAAAAACTTTTTAAAAAAATACATAAGGAAAGATGGAAACAGAAGATAAAGAAGGTTAGAAAAAAAGAAATACATGAGAAAAGATAGAGAGAATAAAACAAGGTGAAAATAGAGGAATACATAAGGAAAGATGAAAATTAGAAAGATGAAAAAGATAAAATTAGGATCAAACGACACGGCAAATTGTTAAGAACACTAAAAGTAAATACACTGAAAAACGGCCGCTCAGAGTGCCCGGCGCATTCACGATACTGCATGTTGCAAGCTGTTCCAAATTGGGTGGTGGAGTATACGCCTTTAACAGAGGCTATATTTGTCGACCTTACCCGACTTTCAAATGGAGAATCTCACTTTTCGGTGAACGGGGAGCGAAATACCCCACTTGCGTGTCTGGTATTACAGACCGCTTTCTTTCCCGATATCTTCGCGTACACCAAGCTTCGTGAGAATGAGCAATCTCAGAATCTGGATGAATGTTAATTGTCCTTGTAGTGTGAGGTTCATGAGTAATTATTGTTATAAACTACGACATATAGTATGGATGATAATGTTTGTCAAGTTTATAGCGGACTATGTCATCATCATAAAAGTATTAGATCAAGTAAAAAGGCTTCAATTAAAATAGTTAAACATGAACAGAAATCATTTCGATGTTAAGATATTTTTGACGCACTTCTCGTCATGATATTGAATTTATAACTTACAACGAAACGAGGACATCATAATCATAAAGACGTTCGTTGTGCAGATATGTATTTGCTTATTAATACATACAGTAACAACAAGAATAATGCGCTATAATCATGAGCAAAAAACCAAGAGGTTTCGGAGAAAGGTAAAAAATCATCCGAGCAGTTATTAGGCAATTCTTCAACAATCTTTAGTATCAAAAAGTTAAAAGGTTTAACTGTCGTGATAAAAATGAGCTTGTGAGCATCAAAATGTTTCTTTAACGAACTGCTATAAAATTTTGAAACCAAATACTCTTGTGCTGAAATTTCATATCCTCAGTATCGAGAAGCATAATGTTCCATTATGGTTGCATCAACTATTGTAAAATAGATTAAGTCCTTCGATGTCTTGTAATGCCCTATCACTCAGCTAATTATTATCTTTCTAAAGGATTGTAGATTTGAGAGTTTCTGTTTCTTTCGTGTTACATGCAATGGACATTCAATCATCACGGCTTGATGTGTTGTGGGGAAATAAATATTGTATCCTATACGTATACAGATCATATAAATCGAATAAAAGTTTGATGAAATTCAATTCTTATCTTGCCAAAATCATCATTTTTTTAAATACCGTCTTTATAACGAATTCCAAGAAATGTGCCGTCTGCCTAAACAACCACCCCCCCCCCCCATTTCAAATTTGACGTATGAGCCCCGGCCACTCCCTATTTTCAAATCCTTGATCTGCCGTTTGGGGGGGGGGGGCAAGCAAGAAATAGGCAATAAGAAAGTTGAGTAGACCTTCAGTTTACGCACGGAATAAATGTAACGAAAACAATATTTACAACATTCTATTCTTGCTTTAATACCTCAAAAATATTTAACGGTCAAACCAACAAAATTTATGTTTTCCCGGCCTTTCCTTATAGGCCTATAGGCCTACACCATTTTTCTAAACGCGTTCGAGTTTATTTCGTCTATGCGAATAAATTTGGTGGTGGAGTAACGCCTTTAACAGAGGCTATATTTGTCGACCTTACCCGACTTTCAAATGGAGAATCTCACTTTTCGGTGAACGGGGAGCGAAATACCCCACTTGCGTGTCTGGTATTACAGACCGCTTTCTTTCCCGATATCTTCGCTTACACCAAGCTTTGTGAGAATGAGCAATCTCTGAATCCGGATGAATGTTATCCTTGTACTAGTGTGATGTTCATGAGTTATTAATTGTGAAAATGGGAGAAAGATAGATACAAAAATAGAAGGTTTAAAACAAAGAATAACTTATGGAAAGATAGAAATGATAGAAAAACAAAAAAAATGATAATGCGGAAAAATAATATAAAGGAAGGAAGAAATAAAGGATAACATACGGAAAGATGGGTGATAATAAGTAATTATTTTTAAAGAAAAATGGAAATGGAAGATAGAAGCTATGTAAAAAAAAAAATAACAAAAGGAAAGATGGAAAAGGAAGATAAAAGAATTTGGAGGTGGAATAACGCCTTTAACAAAGGCTGTATTTGTTGACATTACCAGAGTTTCAAATGGAGAATTTCAATTTCGGTGAACGGGGAGCGAAATACCCCACTTGCTTGTCTGGTATTACAGACCACTTTCTTCCCAGATATCTTTGTGTATATAAACCAAGCTTTAATTGGGTTGGTCTTGGAGAATCCGAGTTAGCAAGCTGGAGAATCTGGATGAATGCTATCCTTGTTCATGAGTTATTAATTGTGAAAAATATGACTATAGTATAGATGTTGATAATTGTCATATTTACTGCGGAATAGTTATCAAACAAATTGAACACTGGAACTGATATTATTTCGAGGTTCAGATATATATCAAGCCTAATATTTATGCGCTATAAATCATGAACAGGCAACCCAGAGCAGTCTAGCGTATATTATATCCTATACTATTTGTATAATGCATTATTATTTATATCACATTTACTTATGTCCATGCATTCCAAACTAGACAATAATTATGATGAAAGGAACATAAAGGAAAAGCAAGGGAGATGAAACTGACAACTCCCAGGTATAAGAATGGACATAATCCGAACCTATATCAGACTGTGAATAAGACTAGAATTTCATAGAGAGAGTTCCAAGCAGTACTTATCAAGGTTGGGCTGGCGATGTCCTGGCAAAGTTTGTTTACACTGCAGATTAGGGACTTTTCTCTCTCTAGCTCTGTGGTGAGCTTCTCCCCAAACTGCACCCCACTTTCGGGTCCAAAGTGGGGTGAAGTTTAAATGGCTGTTTTCGTCATGTTTTTTTCGCCCTCTCGCCAAAAAGGAATTGAATCGCGTTAAACGCGATTGCGTCCATCCTGACCTGCACCAATAAAAACAAGTTTATTTATTAATTTCTATTAAAAGAGAATTTATTTGTTTTGCTTGCTCGCTATGCTCGCTCGCCAAAATGGAATTGACACCGCTAACGTGCCCGCCCCAACCTGCAACAACCAGTTAATAAGTATGTACCAAACGTTTTTCAAAGAAGTTTTGGTGTGCTCGTGCTCGCCAAAACGGAATTAACATCACCTTAGACATGATCGTGTAAGCCCTGACCTGCAACAAACAAATCTGAAATTTATGAACCAATTATCATTACAAAAATTTTGCTCGCTCGCTACGCTCGCTCGCCAAAATAGAAATAACACCGCTTTTAATAATCACGTCCCTGACATGGAACAATGAACCCAAGTTTTATGTACCATATTTTCCATATAAAAGAAAAGTGATTTTTTTTGCTCGCTCGCCAAATTAGAAATAACACCGCTTTTAATAATCACGTCCCTGACATGGAACAATGAACCCAAGTTTTATGTACCATATTTTCCCTATAAAAGAGAAGTGATTTTTTTTTCGCTCGCTAGCTCGTGGAATTATGTGCCCACCATGCACTAACCTGCTACAATATCATTAAAAAGAGAAATGTAGGGGGTTGCCTGCTCGCCAAAATGGGATTGACATTGCCTTAAACACGATTGTGCCCGCCCCCGACCTGCAACAATGAAACAAATGTTATATAGCAATTCATTGAGAGAAAGATGTATTTTCGCTCGCTAGCTAAGATGAGTATAAAATCACCCTAAACACAATATTGTTCCCGCGCCCTGCATGGGACAATTGAACCAAGTTTAAGTGGCAATTATTAAAAAAGAAGTGATTTTTTCTTGCTCGCTACGCTCGTTTGCAAAAAAATGAAATTAACGTCGCTAACAAGTGAATGTTCCCACCCCCAACTTGCAACAATACCAGTTTATATACCAAACGTTACTTAAAGATTTTTTGTTGCTCACTCGCTCGCCAGAAGTGAAAATTAGCATCGCCTTTTTTGTGCTCGCTCGCCAGAAGTGAAAATTAGCATCGCCTTTTTTGTTTGTTTCGGTCGCTTGCCCCCCCTGACGGAGTACCCCAGGTACGCCACTGGTAGTAATAGCATATGTTATGCAGGGCCCACTGGAAGAGCAGTTTCATAACTGAAGTGGCTACCCTGGGTAAATAAAACGTTAAAAAAATACATATCGTAGACTAGTATAGTATCTAGTATTGCCCACATATTGATGAGCTGCTACGATATTATACTTTTGAATTGTATTTCTATTATTCTGAGTTGTATTTTGATTATTCTGACTTTGATGTAATTATTGCATGATTTCGATTATTATGTACTGTCTTTGAAAATGAAACACCTTATAAATGTATATTTTTTTTAAATAAATAATTAAAAAAAAGAGCTTCACGAGTTATCCTGTTGATGAAAATGATTGATCCGTAAAAAATGAAGTTTTATTGAGCTATATTAATCACAGAAATTAACCATATAACATATTGAAGTAAGAAATCAAAGGACAGAGCTGAGCTGTAATCAGAACGTTTTTGATGGCCAAGGCTGAAATGACGTCATCTTGAAAATTAGAATTTTGAAAGGATTACTCTGCCCAACAAATGCGTGATTGGTAGCTAATACTATGGTCACATTACCCAAAAGTAGCCTGCTCGGCGGCCGAGCGGCGAGTTTTTAACCAATTCTGCCCGGCCGCTGCCCGGCCACCGAGCGGCGGCCGCCCAGGCACCGCTCGTTTTTAGAGCATTGCTCGGTCGCCGCTGAAGTTTTAGCGCGGAGTTAAAATTTGGGCGGCGCCTGCTCAATTTTCACTCGCCGCCCAAAATACGCTCGGTGCCTGGTAGTGAGCACAATTTTTTTTTTTTTTTTTTTTTGCTCCCGAAAATTTGAAAATCGCGCCGACCGAAAAGTCGCTCAGTGGGGGGGGGGGGGGGGGGGGGGGGGGGGTAGTGAGCACATTTTTTTTTTTTTTTTTTTGGTCCTCGAAAATTTTTCAATTTGCACCCCCCCCTTGAGCGCCAGGGGGGGGGGCCCAACCCCCAAAAAAGGTAAAAATCACGTGATTTTACATGATTTTTTTCTCAAGGGGGGGGGGCCCGGGCCCCCCGGGCCCCCCCCCTGGATCCGCCACTGCATGCACCAAGCTTTAGTTGGAAAGAATTGTTAAATCAATAACGAAACCTTTACTTTTCAGTGAGGAAAAATCATAACTGAGAAGATAGAAATTATATTTGCTGACAAATAAATAACAGGGGAACGATTGTAACTAAATTCATTTATAAATAATACACTATGGCAGTTGACAAATCTATTTCATTTATGAGAAACCTTTACCCTAGAAGAGCACCAACTTATTTATGCAATTTGCGTTCTGGCAAGAGTAGTACAAAGGATAATAGCAGGTGAATGAAATGCTTCATCACCACACACGTCTGGGAAGGAAGCATCCATAAATTTGAATACATTTACTTGATAAACGACTTCGCATAGTACGTCACGTAATAAAGAAAATGGCGATGCCCATGTCGTGCTGAGAAACTGCACATTATTCTTACTTTACACCTCTCTCATACACTTTGGTGGGGAATCTTGTAGATTAATGAGCAATAATATAATAAATCTCTCAGAATAAGTAAAGTTATTTCTTGGGGTTCGGTTTCCTTTAATTCCAGCAGCGACCGAGCAGGCTACTGATCGGTCGGTCGCTGCTCTGATTTGTGACCATAGCTTAACACCTGGCTGGGCTCTCAGCTTGTAGTAGTGGAATCATGTTGTTGTTGTTGTTGGTAAATGTTTAATGGCGTTCATTCAGTAATGAATATATACGCCACAAATATCTTCAATTTTATAAGAAAATCAGTTATAGTCTTCATAAGAAAACTGAGAATAAAGATTTGTAATGAAATAATTAATAAGTAACGCAATTTATTCAGAGTCTCTGGATGGTTTGCAACTTCGTGTTTCTGCTTTTTTAAAGTTAAATCTGGTCAGCCCGGTTTCGATTGCATAAAAACTAGCTTTGCCCGATTTGAAACAGGCTTCTCGGCTACTCGGCGTGCGTGCGCATTGATCTTTTTATTTTGTAACGCACGGTGCCTAGACCACTCAGAAACACAGAAACACTAAATTGAGACACATCGTACAGAGGCGCTCCTGTAACCGAATTTCCAATCCATTCAAGTAAATTGTTATACAAATCTTATCACAAAGTCATGGAATCATGGATCAAGCGTCTTCTCCACGTAGCTACAGACGGTGAGGGCGTGTGCTCTGATTGGCTGCTGTCTTAATGATCACGTGGTTAAGCTGGCACCAATGATAGGCGAGCCGTGGTTTGCAATGTTAGGTGTAAGTCATTCACAGACTAAGATTCGGTGTGAGAGCCGAATGGCGACGAAGGATATTAATAGGTACAGCCTATAGATAATGCATCACACGAATACTCAGGGTGCCTATCGTTCGTTCGTGTCTCCTTAGATCAAGATTAATGTATCTTGATCTTCGGAGTAATTGCTACAACCGGCCGTGTCAGACACGTTGCCCCGGAGTGCGACATAGGACTCTTGTAGCATGCCCCCCACTTTATAACACAATTATACAATAACAATTAACATTCACATTTAATTTAAAGAATGAAGCGATTAATATTACTCTTATGTTACGGAAAAAATATTATATATATATATATATATATATTATGAATCAATTGATTTGGTCGATCCAGGTTGATGGCACAAACACGACACTACTGGACAGAGATCCTAATAATTACAGAGCTTGGTGTTGTTGCTCTGTTCGGGTGCCTATGAAGTACATGTACTGCTATAATTGTATTATATTGATTTGTATTGTATTGTATTGTTATGATGATGATAATAACGCTTTCCAAAGAGATTCATAAAGCACCAATTGTTTGTATTGCACTGTATTTCATTGTGCCGGATTGGATTAGTTAGTTGATAGAAAAATTATTAATAAATGCTGTTAAAAGTATCATGATACGCATGGTTACCGTCATCATCATCCTCATCTTAGCAGTCATAACCATCACTACATTAATCATCATCATCTTCTTTATAAGTACTATCATTACTTTTATCTTATTATCATCATCACCATCATCAGTATCACCATCATCATCATTATCACCATCACCATCAACATCATCATCATCATCATCATCCTCACATGCAGTTCTTCAAAGAGTTTCCAGGGTTTGCACAAAATTAGACAAAAGACAACAATGATTTCAATTTTCCATGGCTTTTTTCATTATTATTTGCATAAATATGTGAATAAAATACTGGCATAACTTGTGGCATTTTAATTCTGTACAAATACTTACGAAAATTGTGGAGCCACCATGTGGCATCCATGTACAAGGCTTATAGAACTTCTACAACAACTGCCCTATACATTCAATCTTAAAACGGTTAGAAAGGATAAAAGCTGTACACTTATACATAATATGTACAATAGAAAACCTATACATATCTTGCATTATATTCTCCCTCATATCATCTTATCAAAGAAGCATACATTTTGTTGTCATGTTTGATATAAAAGTCTAGTTGTTTTTCGTCAAAATGAAACAAACAACTTACAAAAAACGATTGGTCATGAAATGTGTATAAACAACATGCCAAAGGAGTAACAGATAGTGAAGAATATTGCATACATATTCATAGTTATATCTGTTCGAATCATCTGTGTACGTCTATGATCATGGCAACTCTAAAAACATACATAAAATATTTGATTTCACATGATCACAAGAAAAATGACAATTGAGGGATAAAAATCACAAAGTTCTCAGCTCATTCAAAGCATGAACTGACATGGATAATAACGATAAAAAGAAAACAATTTGTCTTGAAAGTTGAAACTATATTTTCCCCTCTGCATTTTTTGCAATAAAATTGTATGAAGGAAGAAAAAAGAATTAACAGATTTTTTTTTTTTAATCTTGAAATTCATATCTGAATATATTTTTTTATCCAACACCTCTGGTTGTATCATTGAGCAATGAACAAATTTGCAAGTCATTCTCACGTCAACTTGTCAAGTTTGTGTTGAACATAAGAAGATTTGGAAATACAATGTATTACATACATTGAATTTACCATCTTTTCACATACTCCACACAACGGTCCTTATAAAAAATATGATTTTTCTGAATATTTGATCTTTGCCCTTCCAAGGTGTCCAACAAACTTTTAGAACAGTTATTCAAACCATGCATCCAACCTTTAAAGTTGAAGAACTAGTTGGAAGGTTTTTTTTCCAGGCCAACTTCGCATATTGCTTTCCACACGTGGAAGAGTTGTATATTATTCAATGACTACAAATGGTTTTATAGGTCAACAGGAAGAGCACATCATCCTGTCTTAAATTTCCTCAAAAAAACAAAAAGATCTCCTTTCATCAGTTGCTTCTCAAATATTTAAACTTCTAGTATCTTCGTGTAAAAAGGATTTGATATATAATTTCATCTTTACAAGGAGTATGATATTTATCGTCATTATTCAATTCATAGAGGACTAACGATATCTTTAAAAACGTAAGAAATCCTCATATAATTGTTTGTTCTCTCTCAAGTAAAGGCTTCAGCTATCTATCAGAAATGAATTTGTATTTGACAATAATGAATTACATGTAAGAACTGTATCATCATAAAGTATATATTTCTTTACTGCTATTCTATGCTTGTAAAGTATCTGATATATCAAAACAGTAGCAATTTCCTATTAACCTGCACACATCTAAAGAAATCAGAATATTGTCATGGTTTACGACCAAAAAGAGATCTTTGAGCAATTAGGAACGTTGTTCATACATACATCATGGTCACTGGTATAAAAAGACCATACAAGCTTAAGGAGAATGAGGTAGTTGGTATTTATTATTCTTTACATCTTATGTAGTTTCTATCTATTAAATTTTAACTGCCCAAAGAAGTCTCTTTTATTTCTCACATGGGAAAGAAATATCCCACCCCCTTCTATAAATGACTGGGTTTGCAGCATAAATGGTAATAAATAGAAAATAAATCCTCATACATAACGAAAACCCATCTTTGTCCACAGAGCTATTTTCTGTATTTTTCCTATGCTGTTTACATTTGAAGTGCTGTAGGGCTTCTTTGTATATGGCATTCACATGAGGCTTGACTTAGTTATCACAAAGAATTTATCAAAATTAGATTGTTGTATATGCATCTCTCTTTCTTGGATTCTGCCAGTTCTACTTTCCATCATTGGTGCTTTATTACACACACTGAATGTTATACTACTCTTGGCTTGTTGTAACAAAGAGTATCTTGAAGGGTAAAACATTGAAATATAGGAAAGTAGAATTTTGGAAATGGTCAAACATTTCTCCATCTTATCTTTACAAAAAAGAATGAGGACTGTATGATGAGTTCACTTCTCCTATTATCAATGGAGAATGTTAGCTATATAAATGCAGCATTGCCTAGATGATCTAATGATAATTCAACTGAAAATTAATGACATGTAGTCTATGAACTTACAAGAAGGTGAGATCACTAGGCATAAATTGTTCTCTATGATATTAGCCTCCTGTCTATCATCTGATGAGGAAGGAGGGAGATAACTCTGTGTTGAAGATGAGTTCACGCTCTTCCAGCTCTGAACAGACCTTATAATAACATATTATATATTAAGAATCAGCTCCTTATCAGCCAAGCTTAGCACACATTCAAAACTTGAGTGAGATAGTTATGTTACCGGGGCGACCCTCTGCAGTGGTTCATCCATGCTATGCACTCATCCACATGTTACAACAATATAACAGAAAGTGGATTGCAAAATTTAGCTCATTTTATGAAGACAGAGACTGGAAGATTTACCACAGAAAGTCAATATCTATTCTACCATCTATAGAAGTCAAACACATGGGTTATGGTTAATAATTCTAGTGTTTCTCTAGGAAGTAACATTAACAAGATTTACTCCAAATTTAGAAAACACAAATAGCTCCATTGATCCTACATGTAAGTCACAATATGCATATGGACCACATGGAAATATATAAAATCATATACACATACCATACACTTTAGTTACAAACATTGATAAGGAATGGCAACAGTAAATTACCTGTTTACCTGAATACATTCTGGGTTTCATTCTGACCAAAAGCTATTCAGTTTGACAGAACAAGTACAGCAGATAATTACATTGAAATCCAAAGGGTACAAAAAGGTCAAAGTTCACAGACATTTGAAAGGGACAGATCATACGTAGGATTCATCTGTATAATCAATGCTTTCAAGATTCTTTACAGTCATTTTCAAGTCCTTGCCAACCACTGTCTTTATTCTTTGCCAATCACTGCGTGCTTGACTCACTGTCTGCGCATTGTCGGATACCTTCTTGAGTCCATTCTTAGCATCCACGATTGATTTGGAGCGAGGAGAGGCGAGGGGTGAAGAGGGGGGTTCTGCATGTGGGTCTGGGAAGGGGAAGTGAAGGGCAGTGCTGCGTCCAGGGACGGGGTCAGCAGAGTTGGATGAGTTGGTAGGTTCTGGTTGTCTTCTGCCGGGATGGTTACCAGCGGACGTTCTACGAGGTACTTCTCCATTATGATGCCGTCTCCTAGGGGGTACCGGCTGGCTTGACCTGCGTGTGCTCTCAGCATTGCGTTGCTGGTGTTTGGTCCGTACCTCATTTCCTGCAGGCTTGGCTGTATCGCTACTGCTGCGCTGGACAGACGTGGATGTAGAGCCTTTGCGATTTGTGGCCACGCTATCACTAGATGTTCGCCTCACTCCGCGACTTTTGCTAGATCCATAACCATTCCTATATTCATCATCATCATCACTAGAATCGGTATCAGAGTCCAGGAAGATGATACCTCCAGCGGTGAGATGACGTTTAGGTTTGCCTGAACGATCTTCATGTCGATGTTTTGCCACGTTGACATCACCTGATCTCCTCCTTGGACTCTGGTCAGTTGCCAGAGTCAATGATTCACTGTCCAAACTCTTTGTGCTTTTCTGGAGCAATGCTCGTCTGTTCATGGCTTCCTGGTAAGTGGGTGGAGTTGTTCTGCATTGAGAGGAATCTGATTGGGTCTTACTGACACGCTGTTTGGTGTGCTGACCAATCACGATGGAAGGACTGCTATTACGCTTCACGGGAGAAGGTGCCCTTTTCTCTGTCTGCTCTTGATGAGTGGGAAGACTACGTGGACTCTGGGACAAGGTGGTGGATCGAGTTGTAGCATCTTTTGGGAAGAACTCCCTAGGAGGAGTTGCTTCTTTGACTTGCGATGGTCTTAAATTGTGGTGCCTAGGTCGCACAGGTAAAGCAGTAGGACGAGAAGGCAAGCCTCGCGTGTCAGAGTTCATAAACAGTTTCTTGTAGGTTGGCTGGAAGCCATGCTGTCCTACGTTGGGCCCACTGCGAGGCGACAAGCGTCCAGCATTAGAGCTGGCAGCCTGCAATGTCTTACTCATGTCTATCTCAGTCCTTTGGGGTTTCATACCCAGTTTAGATGAATGCAGTCTCTCTGAGGAACTAGAAGACTGTGCATCGCTCATTCTCTCTGATGATGAAGAGGACATTGAGGAAGCACTGCGCCGACTGGACGTCAGTCGACGGGGGAATGTAGGTGACCCTGATCCAATGGAAGGAACAGATTGTCTACGTCCATATGACATGGGAGGCACTTCTTCTGTAGGAGTTGTAGGCATAGAATTCCCCCCTTGGGTATTACTTGGAATGAGTCCTTTCTCATTTATTAGCAAGCCAGAGCCATTTGCACTGGATTTCCTGGAGTTGGATCGCATGTCCTCCGGTAACATCGCACTCAACAAATTAGATGAACAATCCTTGCTCAAATCCTTGATCAACTTCAGAGTGTCCTCACTGAGATTGTATTCCTGATCGGAGATGTCTGGGCTATTGTCTGCTGTATTGTTGGCTGAGCTTGCAAGCAGGGTCATGCGATGCCTTGCTGCTTCCTTTGAGATAGGGGCAGGCTCAGAACCTCTCCTCTGCCTCCAAAACAAATCATCACTGAACTGTGAGGAAGTCTTGGCCGGTCTCCCACCAGCATTCGACACCACACTTAGTTTCTCCTTGGAATCCATGCCAGAGTCTGTTGTATCAGTGTTATCAGAATCAGGGTACAACTGATTATCACTGGACGTAATGCCAGAGTCCCTGCTCAAGGTTGATGGTGATAAGACCGGCGTGTTTCCGTAATGCCACTTATGGATGGCACCGATAGGCTCCTGTTCACTGTCATTGGCAAAGAACTCTTTCTCAATACTGTCCATAGAGGAGTCATCGCGCTTGATGTATGGCAAGACCTCGTTCAAACTATCAGAGTCGCCGCTAGAGTCATGTCTCCTGCGCTCTGTCACCTGGACAGGAGGATCTCCAAAGAGAGTCAAGACATCATCACCAAACACTTCCTTCACGTTGTCAATCATGAACTCGACCACTGCAGGAATCTTTTTAGTGGCCATAGCCTGCAAGCATAAAAAGGATGAACCATTTAATAATCCTGCCACATGAGATCACTTCACAATTCAGAACTACAAGATGAAATAAGTATCAACATAAATATTGTTATATAAATGGTGTAACTATTTAGTAATATAGCCACATGAAATCACTACAAAGTTCAGAACTATCAGATAAAAAAGCATTTACATATTAGCTAAAAAAAGCACGTGTACATTTATCTTGGTGCAGTGAAACCTGTATATAAAGACCGCTCTAAGGAAACATAAAAAGCGGTCTTTATAGGCAGGTAGTCTTCATATACAGGTTCCATTAGTACAGGTTTCAATGAGAAACCATATTCAAGAGAAACAAAAAGTGTGGTCTTTAAAGAAAGGTGGTCTTTCTATACAGGTGGTCGCTAAAGCAGGTTCGACTGTACTGCTATATGTTGGACAAAAAAAGAAGGCTTGGAGCAATTGCTGTCAGAGGAGCAAAAGATTTGTGACTAGCTACGGAGGATTGATTAGTACAGGTTTCAATGAGAAACCATATTCAAGAGAAACAAAAAGTGTGGTCTTTCTATACAGGTTTGACTGAACTGCTATATGTCAGACATAAATACATTGCTGTCAGAAGAGCAAAAGATTTGTGACTAGCCACGGAGGGAGGATTGATACACACCTGAGTAACAGGCCCAGCGTTGGCTAGAGACCAGAGCATGCTTGGTGCCACACAGATAGACAGGTTGTAGCTGTTCATGTTGTTCTCATCCATATGAAGAGACACATAGTGGAGCACGTTGAACAGGTGTCGTAGCAAGACCTGGTTGATGTCCAGCAGTTGATCAAGCAAGCTGCAATGAATATAATCATATGAATATAATAAATATCATAAATTATTATAACAATGCTTAAAATACGGTAAATAAAAACAACAGCAAACACACACAAAAAAAAATTGTAATTATTTTTATTAAAAAAACAGAAAAACAAGTATGAGGATGAAGTCAATTAATAAATTATCCAAAAGATAAGCTTTGCATTGCAACATGTTTGAGTTCTGCAACAATAAAATGGCGGAATTGTGGTTTTGTTGAAACATATGTGTAGCTATTTCAACAAATACTCTATGACACTATATGGATCAACTATCACATGGTTATGAGTACAAATAATACATGTAGACTGCACACATTTGTTTCATCAGTCAACCAAACCCCAGGAAAAGGGTTAGGTGGAATCATTCCCTCATATCTCTATGTATTCCAACCCCCTGCTTTTCTCAATGGTACAACCCTCTCCTGTTGCAGAACTATGTACCAGGATGAATCCATCGCGATTTCTAGGGGCTTCAACTCACCTTTTGATGGCCTGTAGTCTCTCCTCCTTGTCTGCAATATCTATCGTGTTGATCCATTCCTCACACTGACTGCACACCAGTAAACTGTCTGGCAGACTCCGAAGAAAGTCCTGGAGGAAAAAAAGAGACAAATGTCATCAAAATATGAGTCATTTTGGTTAGGTCAATATGGGGCGTGGGGAGCAATATTTGGCACTTTATCAAAGAAAACGTGTATACAACAACATTCAAATACACTGAACCCAATACCACTAAGGAATATATAACGTAAAAAAAAAAAAAGTGTTTTCACAACAAAATACTTTATTATAGCCCTATGCCATGTGACTTCTCATGACCTCTTATTAAAATTTATCCTATTCTCTTCCTTGCTGAATCAAATCTCAAAGACAACCCTTGGCCCGGTCGCTTCACGACTCCCTATCCAACGTACACCGCCAACTGATATTCCTAGCAACTCGGGGGCAGCGATTATGAGGACTCACAAGAAATCAGTGACTCTGACGAGCAAATCGTAGCCTCTGACCGACAAGGCACCAGCATGTCAACCAATCAGCTGTTATCTTGTTTGCAAATGGTCAACTTGGTTCTTGCTTGTATGTATATGTAGTGCATGTAGTATTTATTTGCCATGGTGGCAGAGAGTCATTTTCTAACAGTTTTTCAACATTTTGAAATCAAGAACCACTGCTTAAATGTTACATAAATTTCACATCTATGTTGTGAATAGGTTGAAGTCTGAATTGATGAAGATGTTATGTTTGCTCTGCTCAAGTTGAAGGTTTTTAACGATTCTTTTCCAAAAGATGTGGTTGTACATGTATAAATATACTGATGATCCCTAACTCATTTCAATGAAATTACGCCCCAATTATCTGCAGTAAGATCACAAAGCGGTGAGTCATTGAAATGAGTTAGTGATCATCGATATATTTATACATGTACAACCATATCTTTTGAAAACAGGGATGCCAGTTAGAATTGATCAGGGGGCCTGAAAATCACCTAAAATTAGCTATTGTGCACAAAATAAAGCCTAAACTTTGGTCTAAAAATAACAATAAGCTATTGCCTGAAAACTGGCATCCCTGTGGAAAAGAATTGCCCCAATTATCTGCAATAAGACATCACAAAACGGTGAGTCGACGCATACCTTTAGAACCGATGCGGCGACATGGATGGACACATCATCCAGACTGCACTGCTCCCCAGCATCGAGGGCCTCCCGTAACTCACGACACACCCTGGCGTTGGCAGACTTTCTGAAGATACCCGTCACAAACGGAGCCTGGTGGTAGAGGGTGGTGAGGAGGTCCATCACGGGCTTGGGGAGGGTGTTGTCAGGGCACACCATGCTCAAGGGAAGACCAAATAACCTGGAGGAGAGAGATGGGGAGAGAGAGGGTGGAAGAGGACCTGGTTATTTATAGTGCTGGTGTTGTGTTATGAAATTTAGAGAGAGAGAGAGGAGAGAGAATGAGAGAGAGAGAGGAGAGAGAATGAGAGAGAGAGGAGAGGAGAGGAGAGAGAGAGAGAGATAGAGAGAGAGAGAGAGAGAGAGAGAGAGAGAAGGGGGGGGGACGGAGAAGAGATGAAGAGAAGATTGAAAGACAAACAGAAGTATAGAGACAGACATACTGATAGTGACAAATATAAAGCATGATACAATAGAAGAGACTACCAGAGCGAGAGAGATACTGAGAGGAGGGCAGAGGAATAAGAAAAAGTGAGAGAGAGAGAGAGCGAAAGCAAGCTAGTTTATGGGAAAGAGAGAGAGACAGAGAGAGAGAGAAAGAGAAAGACAGACAGTGAGTTTGCTAAAAATATTACCTTGCATGAGGTGAAATTGGTGATGATCCCGGTGATGACCCATCTTTATTTGAGATACTCCTCTTGAAGGAAAGCTTGAAAGGAGACTTGCGCCCTTTCTTCAGTCTTCTCTGGATAGCTGAGGAGTCTATACATGGAAAAGAAAGGGTCGAGCTGGTAAATCGTCTTGCCATCACATCATCACAACTCTATTACAAATCATTGCATCTGCTCTATTTTCAGACAATTCCATATCTCAAATTTGATGATTTCAGTAGCTTTTAAAGCCCCACTGTACTACTTATAGCTACTTGCACCCTCTATAAAGCAAACAATACCTAATATGTGCCTGTTGGTCCCCCATGATCCCCTTTTCTACATTGTATGTTAATTGAGAGCTGATTTGATGAGATAACCAACTGTCAGTGACCTTGCAGGAAGGTCTAATCCCCCCTGGCCAAACTAGTACAGACAGGGTTTAACAGTTACTGCAGCTTATTATTGATAACAAGTTTTATGAAACAGGGCATATTTACCGATTCCTCCTGAACCAGTCTTTCCCTTCCTCCTGATGATGAACTGACATTGATGTTCTCTCAGTTCGTTCTCAGCGGATGAGAGGTGCTCCATCTCAGAACTAAACACCACATCACTTGGTTTGTCTTGTGCATCGCGTATGTGACTCATCTTGATAGCGTATGGATACTCGTGACCTGCACAAGAAGAGAGAAGAGTCCATTCCAAATTCATCTATACCAGTTTCACATCAATCTTTTATATATCAACAACAAAATGTCAATTCTTCTTAGTCTGAATTTAGCATCCTGTAAAAAAAAAAAAAAAAATACTTCTCAATATTTTATCCACAATCCACAACTACAATACACTATTCTTCTTTTCGTACACTGTAGTTCTACATAAATTTCATCTAGTTTCTAACAAAATTTGTAGTAGAGCAGAGGAAAAGGGGATTGTTTCATCAAACTATCTTTTTTCACACCTTTGGTTCCTATTATGACTAAAGGTGAATATACAAGCTCCAGTGTCAGGAGTGGCTTGACATTTTACATACATACATACATACATACGTACGTACATGTAATGCGCTGTTATGCTTTACATTAACCCACTCCCCCACAACTCATGGATAAAAATTAAACATTCACATGACTTACCTATGAGAGGATAGAGAGAGTCTTCTCTGCCTGACTGGACCCAGAGCTGGTAATCATTTCTCGCTTCTTCTGGCATACCAAACTCCTGCATGGCCATATCAAGCAGGTTACTTGAATGCTGATGGTTACCAATCTGCAGGGTTTTGGACTGCAAAACAAAGAACAAAAGAACAGAAACATTACATTACACGTTAATCATGCGCATCTGTATTTTATTTAAAAAAAATACTTATAGAACAAAAATACTGATGATTTGTGTTATTCAACAATATACAAATAGAGAAGATCTATCTGACAGCATATCAGCAAATACTTGCCCATTTTGATTGGCACGACAAGAAGATCACATCAGAAAGAGTTTAATTTCCTAAAACAAAGTCCTTCTAAAGTTACACTGCTACTGCCAGTGCGACTCCTCTGCGATCGAATGCCAGCACACAACGACAAGTTACAAGTCTGTGTTGACCAAATAGGGCAAGGATTAGACTGACAGCCAATTAGCTTCTATCCCACAACTTACAGCTTTCCCTTAGCGCCAAAGCGGAAGCAAAGATAATCATCACAAATGACATCATCAGAGGCTAAAACTCATAATTTGGTTTGTGAGATCCCTCTTTACTAGCCAAGACATGCGAGACATCTAGTCTCTACTAAGAAGGCATCATGTTAATACTAGATTTTGCATGTCTCTATGATCATTATACAATAACAAACTTGAACATCTTAGAAAGGATCTCTCACAATGATGCTAAATTACTTTGATGCTAAAAACATATTCAATAAATTACTAGTTCCCCACTGCTTGATATATTCATTTTGACATGGAAATAAATAAAAGTAAATTGAAACAGCTCCATGTAACTATGAGCTGAGAGTAGCATACACTTAGATGATAAATGTGTTTTGTTTTCTAGAGCTTGCGCATGCTACAACTAGACAAAACTGAGCTACATGTAAGCCAGGGGGAAGTTTGTATGACAACAAATCTTGGTTTTTTGTCACCGTCTGAGAAGGAGACCTGTAGACTGCAGATCCACAAATCAGTGGGGAGGTTTCTGACGTAATCTAATAGGGAAGTGGTCGGGACAGGTGAAAAGTTCATCTTTGTGCTGCAGATGAGATTCTATGAATAGTTCGGGGGAGGGGGTTTTTCAGAGAAGATTGACTCAAAACTTCCTCTCCGTCTCTCGTGCATGATCAATACTTGATATAAATCATTGTTCCTTCTACGTTACATAATGGGAATCTAGGCACCAAGCTATGGGTAATGTTTGCAATTTCACTTTTTAAACTCAAACCATCAATAATCTGGAAAGTAAGAGAGAAACTGAGAGAAAAAGAGGGGGGATTAGGTTGGGGGAGAGTATACATTTCTCCTACGAGCCCTTGCTAGATTTGGTCAATAAGCTTGTCAGATTTGTCGATAATCCATGTTAATTCTTACCGGAAATGCGGAGTACTCTTGGTCTCTATTGAGAACCCTGACCTGTACAGTCTTGCCTTCGTCTTCTTTCCTCTTCACCTCGATGTGCCTAGAAATAAAATGAAAACATGAAATCAATAAAAAATATAACAGATTCATCATTTACTATCTAGATATTTGATATGCAATAACTAAAATAGAAAAACAACAGCGTGGATATGAGTCTGAGATATTTAACACAACTGTGGTCAAGTCTGAACATTTATTATTTGACACTTTTGTGATTCATTTTGTGATTAAAACAAACCTGCCACGAAGTGTTTGGTAATCTCCAAGAAACAATGAAATATAAATTGACCAACACTTAGTGGTCTGAAAGATTCAATGTTCATTAGAGTTTGGACAATGTTACTTCCATGTATGATAGAGTTTACCCTGTTTAAATTATATGTCTTTGCTGTTACCACAACCTTTGCTACAGTGTAGGTAGAAGTACCCTTTTAAGATCTGTATTCAGGGAAAAAAGCATACACCCTTTTCAACTTCCGGAAAATGTATTTAAGGGATGCTATAAGGTAACATATCAACTTAATAAAACATTTGATAGAGAAGGCAAATATTCACCCAGCTGTATACATTATATCTCATCTAGTCTAAAAAAAAGGGCCAAATCTGGTACCTATTACAAATCTGGGGCTCTCGGTATCCAGTTTAAATCACAAGTACAAATTAGTTGCTAATTCACCCTAGCCGAACCCTAGTCGAGGGAGAGAAAGTGTGTTTGATTCGAGGGTTGAAGGTTGGTTCATATCTTTCAAGTTTCAGGTCTCGTGAGATGAAAATTTGAGGGAAGTCTAACGAGGAGTAAGCCAAAAACAAATCTCAAAACTTCCTCTCTATTTTTTTTCCTTCAAGTTTGTATGTAACTGTTAAATTTGTAAGGCATGTATACACTCCTACCCAGAGTATAAATCATCTAGTTTGGGAACTGTCCCATTAAATGGCCTAGGAGTTGGTTCTTATCATCCTACATCTAAACTAACCTGTTATTTCTATATGAAAAGCTTTTACACTGCAAGCTACATTGACACTGAACAGGATGATATTTTACAAAATGTAAATGCATCCCTTAAGCTTCGCAGTTTGCAGTCAGAACACAACATAATATGAAATATATATATATAGAGGGAATCATATTTGAGTTCGAAGAATGAAGTCTGAAAGAGGCACTCACACTCCTACAAGTCAAATAATTCTGATTGACAGGGTGAAACATCCCTTTAAACAAGACCAGGGTGTGATCAGAAAATCATCCAATTGAAACCTTGGAGACGATTCAAGTAACGTTTAATATGAACATGGCCTACCATGCTGATGTGATTTGTTGTGTGTGTGTGGGGTGGTTTGTAACATGATCCGGTGTGAACAGATCCAATAGAGGAATACCACGTTTTTCTTATTTCTTTCTATGAAGAACGTCAATGCCGCCGCCGTGTACACGAGAGAGGTGGATCGGAAGTCACATAATGACATTTGGTTTGTGATCCCATTGTGAGCCTCTCTCTCTCTCTCTCTCTCTCTCTCTCTGCACTATCTCTCTGTGTGTTCAACTCAAACAGACCTCACGCTAACCCATCTTAAACAAACCCCCTCGCTTTTTAATCAAATAAACATCATAAGTCAAAAAGTATTGATAAGCCTTCCATATGGCAGATGTAGCTGCATTGGCGGTGAATTGATTTTTATTTTAATGGTATCCTGGAAGAATACTGAAAGACATCAATTACAGGTCGAAAGGGAATGTACAGAGAGGCTCGAAACAAGGAGATGTTTTGAAGAGGGAGCCGGCTTGTCCTTGATGCTATGTATTCTACACCATTCAATATTGACTGTTACACTCAGAACTATCAAGTACCTCTCCTAAATGGCACCAGAGACTTCTTTAAAAAGAATGTTGTTTGTAATAAAGAAACTCTACAAAAAGTACCTGTATCTAATGTCTCCTTGCGATTGAATACACTAGTACACTGAAAGGTATGGTACAACACATCATTGAAAAAAGCTGTTCTGAGAGGTTGCAATAATAGGCTAACAGTCACTATTCTACACGTAATGAAGTATGAACTTAAACCCTGGACCAAACACTAAACCTAACCCAAACCCTAACGAAATAAAGCTCAGAGCAATTTTCACCAGAGCATACATGCTCGTCAAAGAACTGTCCTAGACACAGAGAGACATGGTGAAAACAAAGAAAGTTTTTCTTACGTGCTAAGTTTCTGCCACCACAGCTCCCTCTCTTGGTTGGATGCAAACGTGAGCACCACGTTGTTGGTCGGCCAACCCAGGACGAAGGAACAGTCATGTGACTTGATGACCTCACTGACCTCGTCGATACAGGTGTTAAGCCAGAGCTCCCCGACCCTTAACCTGTGTTTCAGTCTGAGGGATGTGGCTGACCTGATCACAAAGAAAGGGGCAAGAAGATAGTTGATGAATTTAAGAAGGATTGAACAAGAACTTTGGTACAGCCGACAGATTAGAAATGAATAAGTAAATTAATCAATTGTCCACCTACATAGGGTCACGGGAGACCCACAGGTGTGATACACATGGTAAAAGTTTGCCAGGCAGTAGATAGGCCTACAGGATTACCACATCTGGAACAGACTCTGTCATAATCCAGACTGCCTCGACCTGAGAGGACTGTGAACGAATCACCTTTTTATTTCTATGCTTTGTTTCTTTACTTCTTTGCTTGTTTGATTATGTTTATTTTCACCAAAGAGTCCCAAAACTTTGAAGAATGTGCTAAAACGGAAGATCCTTACTTTGGTTTAGCGATGAGCAGAGTATCGTTCATGAGAACCAGGTATCTGCTCTGGATCTGTGGTCCAATGGAGATCTGTACGGGTCCCTCCATGATGTAGAGCCTCTTGCAGGGCGGTGCTTCGGCTGTAGGAGAGGGGAGATCCCTGGACCCAACGTTGGGCATGTTCAGGCTGGTTGATAGTGATAGTGAGCCCAGTTCCAGGGCCATCATGCTGCCTGGAGGACTGTTATTGTTGTTGCTGTTGAAGAGAAGAGACAAAAGTAGAAATAAATTATTATTTAATTAAATGAAGGAGTAGATCATCATGTTATTATGATCGTTTATTTATGGTACAGACAGTTTAATAAAAATACAAGTGAATTAAAGGTAAAGATCAGTAATGGTCATGCGATTGCATTGTGAAAGAAACGTTGTGGAATCGATCAGAAAAGGTCGATCATCTAGCATCTAGCATCTGCAAGGTTCTGGAATCATCAAAATGATAAGAAATTTGGCTCATTCTTCGTAAAGTTACAAGCACTATACACAGAAAGATGTATATGGGACTACCCTATCTCTCTCACCAGACCATGAGAGAAATAAATTTACCAAATATATGAATTAGTAGGCGGTTTCCCGGCAAATTTGTTATCATCATGTATTAGTCCAAACATATTCTTTCACATGATTGGTAATGAGAGCTTCCATTTCATTTTTTGAAATTGGGGCGTTGCCAATACTGGTCTTTACCTTTAACAGAATTGCCACTGCTTTCCGATGGTTGCGGACATATACAATGCCTTCGAGATCCTATATTTAAAAAAGGATTTTACAGGGCTAAAAGATTTATATACCATAAGTTGAATACCCGGTACTATGTCTTGCTACAGTTTCATCAAAATGCTACATGGGAATGATAAGGCTGTCAAACAGGACTGTACATTACTACATTTTGATATTGATGATCATTAAAGCAAATAATATTCTTTCACAACATGTAGAGCAAAATGGGTTAGGAGAAGAAGGTTGTATATTGTATGGGTCCTGGGACGAGGTGTAGAGGAAAGGTTGAAGGGGCGAAGTAACCCCAGGCAGGACCACCATACAGGTGGCTTGAGGGGTGCTAGATGGAGGGCTTGGTGGCCAAGGGGTGCAAGTGTTTAACCCTATCTGGGCCAGCTCCGGAGTTTGGATGTGGGTTGAGTGACACGGGTAAACATGTCAAGTGGTAGCTGGAGGAGGGCTGGCGTTGAGGGAGGGAAGGGAGGCTGGGGCTATCGGCAAGGTTGCTGTCTTGGGTTATTTGTATTGGAAGACAAGAACAGAGGGAAGAGGAGAGCACAGATGGGATGACAAGCAGGAAAAGGCTCCAGAAATAACACATACCAAATACAATAGCTAGAGTATACTGGAGGAGGAGTTATTATCAGGAATAACTCCTTGGTGAACAATGTACAGGGAGGATCGTGGAGAAAGAGAAATTGAAGAACAAGAAAGAAAAGTAAACTTGACAAACTTGAGAGAGAGAGGGGGGGGGGATGATGATGATATATGATATGATTGACATATTCAGAGAGACAAAAGAGAAACAAAGAAAAAGAAAAAAAGAAGAAAACAAAGAAAAGAAATTTGAAACAATCAAGAAAGAATGCAGATATCGATATGGCATGGTCTATAGGCAACCATTGCAACATATGATGAATCATTTACATGTAGGAAATGAATAACTCCAAGAGCCTGATGCATATCTCCTTTGAGTATGAGTAATGTCACAAACTATTTGAATGCTTCTCAGTAATTTGTCAGTCAAGATGCCCATTGCTTGAATGTAAAGCAATACTCCACACTTCACTCCCATTTTCCGAGAAGAGGAATGCGAAATCAAAAATTTGATTAGTGGTAACGAGAACTAGAACGATATTTGGAAGAAGGAGAAATTGGGCGAGGTGTGTCTGTGAGGTGATCGTGGTTTTTGAAACGTATCAAATGGAGGATGAAGACAAATATCGTCTGTGCCATTTCACAGTATGACATGTCCAAAAGAATGGAAGAAGTTCTGTTTTAAGGATTGGAGCAGGTATTTGAGGCTGACCCCTGTTAACCCTTTGCATTTGAGAAGAATGACTGGGGGCCATGAACTGTCAGGTATGACCACATCATCATTCATGAATGTTATGAATAATACTTTTGACACCACAAAATGTATTTATATTTTCGATTTCTCTCTCTCTACCTCTAACTCTTTCTGTCCTTCCTTCTTTTTCTCTTGTTCTCATTCTTCTTCATCTTATATGTACACTATTTTCTCCCTTTCCTTTCCCTTTCAGTTTCAGAAGAACCAACATTACTTTAGTTACTACACATAACTAAAAACAAATCTACCATACTCTCCCAACTTCTACAAATCTTCCCATTTTGAAAAAATAAACCAAATCGCATACACAATATGGCAACCAGCTCCACCAGTGAAAAGCTTTAGAGGATGAATTGCTCCAATGAGGAGCACTATCTGTGTGACTGTACAAGGTCAAAAGGTTGTCCATTGGTATGCAGAAGAGCTGCGTTGATTTCTCACACACTGCCCAATTCGATGAGAGAGAGTGAGAAAGAACCAGAACTCGGCCAAAGTACAAAAAATGTGGCAGCATTAAAAAACAAATTTGGTGATAATTTGTGCTCTTTTTTTTTTACTTCTAAGAAGCAATGTAATATAATATGTACATTTCCTCCAAGAGTTCCAGGATGAAAAGTATGTATTGTAAATACTATAACTGTTTTTATCATTATTATAAGAATCCATGGTCAAACTATTATTATGGCCAAACAAGGAAGATCCATAGACTGAAATACTCATGTAATTATGTAGCAGACATAGGCCTATGCCTTAAACTGATATCATGGAGATTATGTTGATGAACAGAGGTTGTCCTACAATCGTCATAATATTCACAACATTTTTTCAGAGCCACTTCCCCTTCTGAAATACAATGGTTTTTTGCTCAAAACAACTGTCACACCAGACATGGAGTGGTATCCCATCATGCACAGCATCACATTCGACGGGCTCCACATTGATATCCCAGCATGCATTGCATATTTGATCTATCTATTATCTATCTAAGCAACCCATTTGACACCTTCAACCAAAAAAAATTACGATTTGAAAAGAAGGATGGTAGAGACTAGATAATTCAGACAGACAGACATAGCTTTATGATTTCAACTCATCAAAACAGGAAGTATCCAACTGTCACGTATTACTGATAAACGTGAACAAAGTTGTCATAATATATCTGGTGTACAGAAAAAACATAAAATGGAGGTGAACGCAAGTAGAGAAGCATCTGCTGGATTCCAAGAAGATCATTATCTTCTACTTTAACTAAGAAGTAGTATCCTTTTGCCTCTATAGCAGAAAATAAATGTATCATAATTTGTTTACATTTTATATATATATATATATACATATTTTGTTTTAAAGAGGGTGTGATATTGTGAAGGAAAATAAGGAAAACAGGAAGCAATATCCCACAGAGAATCTTCAAATATGCTTATTTACAACAACAAAATCTGCAAAGTAATGCTATTCACCTCCGATGTTTGTTGATGTAATCCCTCGACATGCTGAAATATTAATCCATCCAATTGCCTAATAAGCGTAGAGGATAACTCATCTCATTTGAAGTCTAAAGAAAGCCCTCTAGAGTTGATTATGACATACCGATCAAACACTGTTTATATGTTCATACAGACATTAGCTAGCAGCATATGCATCTGCCACTCGAATATCTGTATCAGAATTACAATTCACACATTATCCTATTAAAGAAACAACATAAGATGAGGACCATGGTAGAAACATTTAGATCAGACCATGGTCCCTGTCAGGTTCTTCAGTAGGTCCATGGTTCTTCCAAGATGCTACGAATCCTGCTTTCCGATTCCCACGACATCGTTTTCACTGGAAAATGGAAGTGTGATGAATCGAAGTGACAAGCAAGATCTCCTGTAGTACCTTACAAGTCCCTCTCTTCAATAACGACTTCCAACTCTCCATGTAAATCTGTACCCATATGGCGTTGGAAGCTTTCCACAGACATATCACATAACCATGATGAAAACACGTTCTACTTTGTATTCTTGGTGATATGTTCCAAACTTGCCAATAACAGACACCATAATAGGGCCCAGACTTCTAGTAATGATTTCATCAGAAAAACAAGCAGAAGGTAAAAGAAGTCCTTTACTTGAGCCTCCAGAAGTCCTATAGTTCTGCCTAGACAAAATTAAAGAAATTTGCCACATGGAATACACTGTACGTCTAACATGCATGAATCCTTTAAGCTGCAATAACAGATCTTCCTTTTACACAGAAATGGCATGATACTAAAATCACATTTGCGGGTTGTTTTCTATAATCCCCCAAATAATACATTCTTCTCAGCTCATTACCTTCGTTTCTCTCTCTCTCTCTCTTTTCATTTCTTTATATCTCTTCCTGTTATTTGTTTGTTCTCTCTCTCTCCCTCTCTATATCTCTCTTTCTCTCCTGCCTAGTCAATTTTGTTGGGGTTCCTCTATAGTAGTTTTCATGACATCACTATTCCGCTCCATCAATCATGGGATCTATTCTGCCCATACAAAGTCAGGCCGATTTCAAAAGCAACAGGTACGCAGGCAGAGAGAAGCTCTTTTGTGCCTTCGCTGTGTTGACAGTCCTGGCATCTTTCTGCACTGTCATGATGATAGGGAAAGGTGACAAGGGTGACACGCATCAGGGCAACATTCCTTACAAATCACCGAAAATCACTTTGTATAGTACCCAACAGAACTGGTTGCCATGCCAATTGATTATTTTACCATTATAATTGATATTTGAAGCAGGCAGTAAAGAATATAACTAACAGAACTACATGAAGAGGAAATTATTATTATCTCCAATACAATTGCCAAGATGGAAATGAATTGGGTAAACTGGTGTTAAAGGTACTATGTCCCTTTTGCAGCCAACATTAAATTCTGTAGAACTTTGCAGGAATTATGAATATGTCATGTATGTCCGATCTGTGAAATTTAAACGTACGTTAGCAGTGTCCTCATATTCAATTTATGCAAGGAAACCCGTTTACTTGCTAGACTTCACTGTCAGACACTATTGAGTGACTGACTGGCTTTTTTTCTTCTTTGGTAATAACATACATGAAAAGAGTTGTAAAGGGTACATGAGCATTTGTCTACATCAATAACCCACTTCTTGTGATGGCCAAGATTAAACTGATTGAATCTTTGCGCAGCATAAAACGTAGGACCATTCGGTACAATTGTCTGAAAATCAAGACTATTACTTTTGGGCTCTATAGCCCTAAAGTCGATATGACAACTAATAGTCGTTATTTTCCCACTTGAAGACATTTTCAAGCCCCACCTTTTTTAGGGAAGTTCTAAATAAAGCTACATGTAAGCCTATATTATTCACTTTTTTATGATAGAAATCAATTGTTTACAAGCCCATCTGATACATAGAAAAGCCTCAATCAATAGTTCAATGAATTAACGGTAAATAAACCTACTTCAATGATACAAAATAGCCTTATGATAATAACCTGAATTATAACAATAGTGACAGTTTAAATAGATGTAATATCATATGAAAGATATATATCTATATAGGTCATATTGTAGCCTTCTGCCATACAAAGTAGCTTCAATCATAAAGACACGGTTATCTAGATAGATGAAATTCAACGTCAAAATGACGATAGTTCAGGCTAAGGTTAATGCTTGAGGGTGAAGGGTGTGCGTGGTGAGCTGAGAAATGTACAAAGATCAACCATGGTGATGGTGACCCACAATTAGGAAACAAAAATGGAAGTTGGAAACCCGATACCTTGAATATTCATTTTTCATATTTCAGCTCATCCAAAAGAATGCTTGTTTATTACTTTCATATCTCCCCTTGATTCAGGGGTGTCGCTAGAAGGGGTGGGGGAAAGGTGACACCCGTCGTTAAAAAAATTCTGTCAGCAAATTTCAAATATTTTTATAGGCTGTGCGCTTAACTCAAAAAGTGACAACTGTTATTTTTTTAATGCTGGTTGGAATATTTTCTGCTTCCTTATCTAAAAAGAAAATGGTAAGCTGCCCCCTCCTTTAGAAAAGTTCAGCAATGCGCATCTGTTCCTATTTTCAGTAAACTTGATAGTCATAGTTCTCCAAGCACAACATTTCTAACGCAAAGACAGAGACTAAAACAATACTATGATAAAATATTAACCTTTACGTTTGTAAACAAAGGTATTGTCACATATGCTTCATGCACCTGATATTTTGAGAATTTGAGTTCAGTCTAACTAAACAGTGCGCTCAAGAACAATGCATAAAAGTGCAAGACACCTCTCTGTTTACAAACCCAAACAGAAACATTCTTTAATATCAGATGAACTCATATTAAATTCTTTACTAAAGTAACAAGTCTGAAGAAAAGTACCCTCAGGCCATAACGCTGGATGCTTTTCAACAATTTCATATCATTTGTAAATACATTTTTTTGGATCTCTTTAAAAGTCTGTACAAATATCTCATGGCTGTTTTTCCCAAAATTTTGTTTTTCCCATATTATTCAAACACTGCCTGATTGTGTGAAGATGAAGTGGATTATTGTGTGACTTTGCTCAGCTTTCCATGGCTGTGACGCTGTACTACAAACTCGCTACATTCTTGTGGTTGAATGAAAATAATATGAGCAGAAAAAGAGAGATTCATTGGAGGGGGTATAATGAGGATCCTGTTGTGTTATATCTAGGGGGCTTTGGACACACACACTTGTACACCTTTCAGCTAGGCTCAATGGTAATAGAAAAACATGCTTTTAAAAACAAGCTTTTAAAAACAAGTACTTGTGAAAAGCAGGAAGGGGAAAAATAATTGTTGAAGGGAATGTTATGTTGTTGAAATAGCAATTCTGTACATGGAAAACATGAAAGGGAGTGATAGAAATGAAAATCACAAAGAAGAGACAAGCAGATATTGAGGACAATAGTGATTAGCAGCTTCATCAACAGATACTCCCAGGTACCAAAATGGAATGTTTGCAAAATATTATGTTTTTCACCCTTGTGAAAGAGCTAGAGAGTTGAAAGAGAGGGTAAATGCTTTTGATGGCTTCATGAATCCTGGATTTTTCAAACAGAAAGGGATAACTCTTGCATCTTCCAGTTTTGGTCGATGAGGTCTAGGCCTAAAGTGCCTGGTTTAACTTCTCATAAAGCTGTGCATGACTGCAAAAATATATCTTTTTCAGAATATATGAAATATATACATCAGTCCACAGGCATTTAGGCCTATCTTTATAATGCTCGGTTAATAAAAACCTTATATATCCATAACTACAGACTATTTAAAAATGTTCCTCAAGCCTTGCCCTCTTATTTTCTATCAAAGTGCAGTTGGTACATCAATGCAAGTCAAAACTTAATGTTCAAAATTCAGAACAAGAGGTAAACCAAAAGATATGGCTTTGTTTTGACATTTTCAGAGCTGAGCTTTGGAATGGCTAAAAGAGACAAGATATTCATAGCTTGCTAGAGGGTCCCTGGGTATAAAGCAATATAATATCAATATCTCTGAAATTTACATCGGGAATGATAAATGGACAGGGAGTCTTGTTTATCTACATTGATCTTTAACCCCACAGGCACGCACTCATCAATAATAATTTCTACTTATCTCTATTTGAATAGCCGATTTTTTGGCACTAACAAGTAACAAGCCGCCATGGAATGTAAATAGAGCTATCAGAATGTCTTGCTTATCAGTCGAGTCGACATGACAATCTGCACGATTTAAATAAACATGTTGCGGTGACATCTGCGTGTATGAAATTCTTTTCTTCCATGACATTGACAGGGAACCTTATTATTTCCTAATATGAATTCAGTAAACAGGGTACTATCATGTTTTTTTAGCAATATGCACTGGTGGTCTTATAACTGTGATAAAGGTTATGGTCAATGAATTGGAAAATGAGGAAGTACAGAGTCATTTTGAGACTGAAGCCTAAACGATAAAATACTAAACTTGAAGTGAAAATAATAACATGCAATTAAAGAGCAGCAGGAGAAGGGAGACAGAGGAACAGAGGGATAAGGAGAAGGAGAAAGAGAGAGAGAGAGAGAACAATTGAGCAGCTTATGGGGAGAGACAGGAACAACAGACAGAAATGAAGAGTATAGAAAGACAGCTCGAGAGATGAACGTACATTAATTTAAAAAATGATTAACGCTCTCTTTTAATTTTCCAAGACAATGAAAAATACAGGATGCACAGATTTGGGAGCAAATAAACAGGTAACCTAGGAATTCACAGAGTATTTTCTAATGTATTAATAATCTAATAACATGTTCATTACCTCTTATCCTGAATTGTCTTGAGTTTAGAAGAGGTGGCTAATGCACTCCTGATGACCATCACGGGGGCTGACCGCCGCCTCGTCGACAGGGCTTTGAATTTCTGTAAAGAAAAAATGAAAGGGAAACACAATTAAATATAAAGGATGTCTTACATACTAACTGGAAAGTGTTATAATAACTTCCACTAAATTCTTGAAAATATGATGTTGTATTCATCATTGATACAAGTTTATATAAGTAAATGGAACTGGAGTAAGCCAATCACCCATGTCATTAAATCTGAAAATCTGAAAAGGTAAAGGGAATACACTATAAAGTCAATCATTCTGCGGGGTGGAGATAGTATGATTTAATCCTCTTTTAGCCTCTTTAAATCATAACTAACATTCTGCATAATCAAATAGTCTTTATACGATTCCACTCATTCCTAAATAAAATTATAAATTGTCCTTCAGTGTTATGTTGCAATGTGTACATGATCAATCAAATACCACAATTTTTTTAATTTTAAGTCAACACTCCACCCACATTATATCTCAAGTTAAAAATGTATTTTTGTGTTGGTTCTCTTTACATCAAATTCCTGTTGAACAAGAGTTCTTCATCAGTAATATTATACATCAATTTTATTCTCAAATGTAGACACAAAACCACAAAGCACTGAACAAGTTGACACACTATATTTGCTCTTGCCAACTTTTTTAAAATCAATATTTATTGTGGTGGTTGCAATACATTTTAGTTCCATTAATACACTTTGACTTTGAACCAATGAACCGTTAATGTAAAGACCATGTAGCTGATACAAATATCTCTCATCATTCCATGCACACCACATACTGTGCAATGAAGAAAAAAATCCTTCAAAAAGGAACAAAAACCTTTAATGCCTCGATCTGTATCAACCTCACACCTCGTATTTATACAAAGAAAAATAGTAAAAGGGTCATTATATTAAATCTTGTCTGATCAAATCAAAGCCTCTTTGTACGCATCTTCCTTTTCAGGTTAAAAACACACACAAATATAGGATTGTAGACCTTCGTACATGCTGCTCTACATGAGAGCGAAAAGTAAACAGTGTCCATAAATGTGTTACTTCAGTGCAGTATGACAGTTTTGAATTATTCAAGAAAATATATGTAGCTTACCCATATATTTACAAATTGCACGAACATTCTCAATATATAGGTGTCGATATCTGCTGAGTGGTTAGCTGAGATTCCTAATCAGATTCTACCGATAAGTTTGAAGGTCTAGAGTTTTTGACTGAAGAAATGCTGCCGCAGGTTTGATTCATAGATATATACCACACTATTTGAGAGTTGCAATAAGAACTTGGGCATGTGAGGGATCGCCATACTGCTGTAATATACTCCAATGACAATCGAATAATGAAATGCAATTTAAAAATACGGCAATTTTGCTCAGATCTAAACCAGAAAAATTTATACCAGCATATCAGAGAGGAAAAATACCACCGTGCCTGACTAACAAGATGATGTTTGCATCATTTCAAACTTGTCTTGCTATCCAACGAGTTTTACTGGTGCTTCCGAGGGTATTGAACATCCGGTATTGCTCTAACACGTGAGGTAACTGCACACCAAGTCATGAGTATCTCTTCAAAATATCAAATTCATCATCTGGGCCTCACTATCATTTTAACAGTTTGTAAAAAGGTCCAATGGCAATGTACTAAACCAAAAGGGAAAACAAAATCTATTTGAAACTCTACATGTACATCACGCGTACATCTCACCAAGGAACTTTGTACAACGTTTAAAACTTCTGGTTGGTTTGATATAATTGGCATACGTTGGCGGGAATTTTGACTCAGTTTTGTCGAATACTGGCGCCAGACTGGTATAGATAACATGCAAGGCCCTGCTTCAAAGCAGTATGAAGTACCTCGATAGTACATGTAGGATCAAATATCTTCAGACCATGGTGTATGTTTTTGCTTTGGTAATACCCATATATTTATATGCAGGTAGGGATATGTATACTGTTCAAATGATACTAATAAGCTTGTCATTGTCATAGGCAATGGCCAAGAATAACCCACTTTATCGAACATGTAAGTCCGTACAAATATCGTTATGCAGGAGAAAGACAGATACCGGTATACTATATATATCATTGTGTTAGGATTTGTGATCTCAAATGGTTTGCTAATTAAAAAAGAAAAACTACTTGAGAAATATTTAGAATGAAAAATGGCTATAGATTCTCACACTAACGATAAGCTTGGTTTTATGAATGTTATCTATGATAATCAGTTTGTATATTTTAAACATCCATATATTATGCAATATGCTTTTGTAATCTAAGAATATTTCAAAGTTTTGATATAGATTTATTGAAAATTGTTGGAAGCGACCATGACAGAAGAAAATATTGAAGGATAGAAAGACTGACCAATATGTCTGTTTGGATCCAGAAGGGCGTTAACTCATATACTTTGACCATGGACCTAGTGTTAGTTAGGTCCATGGTTTGATCGACACAGAGTTAGTGCCATTCTGGCTGTGAACAGATGAAATATAACAAAAACTCACATGAAGATGTCTTCTCCTATTGAGATCCCAATCCGTGCTGAAAGCATTATCCATATTTGATCCCTTTTTTTAAATCCAAGTAAAATTGAACAAATCAGAGACAAAAAGTATGTATCCACTGCGACAACCAGAGGACACCACCGAACAAGACACTTGAACGTAAAAGACACTTATTGTGTCATAATAATAGTACTACAAGACAAGCTGTTATCATTTTTAAGTCACCTCCTACTTTTGTCTCAAATGGTAAATTTCAAAGTCCATCGCTTGCAAATAAATCTGTAATCTCCTTGATGATAATTACCAGCTGATTAATGAAGTAGATTGTGAGTCTTCGATTATGACCACGATGATCTTTCTACTTGATATAGAAATACCATCATCATACGCTCCAATCTTGTCTTGTAACCATTCATACTGTGCATCATAACTAGTAAACAATGAGTAATACTTGGAATTCCATTCTGATTTCAAAGAAGGTAGAAGAGGGCATGAGGTGACTGACTTCAGCATCACTGATATTGCTTACCGGTATACCAAGAACGAAGGACTTCATTATTCACGCATAACTTGAGTAGTATCATGTCATAACTACATGTAGAGCAAAGAAGAATTCCAAACTAGATTTCAATCAATCAGAGTTTAGTTTACTATTCTACTACAGTATTAACCAATATCATTCATAACCTCATAAGACACATCCTAGCTGCTTTTAATAATGAAGAAAGAAATCATGTCATCTCTCAGAGTTAAATCAAACAGGATTGCGAAGACTCAAGAAATCAACCTTAGGGCAATTTCAAGACCCTATTGTATTGCCCATAGAAATAATGTTCGGATAAATACATGGGCACCATTTTCATGTTTGCAGATTTCAATAGGTCATGAACAAGGCTTTCAAATTTGCCTACGGTTGATGTTTTAAAACTCTTTGAGACTCGCGCTGTCATAACTATCTTGCTGATAATTGCTTTTAGAATGAACTGGGTCAATGGTTTTGCTGTCGAAATAATGGGTGGGCTTGGTACATCCTTTGCATAATAACTGTTTACATTTAATGGGATTTCATTGATAAACAAACCAAACTTGTTACTTCAAGACAAAGATAACTTACAAACCATTTATCTTAATCTCCACTCAGGGATGGGTGATTATTGCTTCTACTACAGAATGATAAGGATATTGGTCCCTTTAATCTGGTTCTACATATCTATTGCACTTCAAAAAAGATAACGTCATGAAGTGCACTGTCACATGCTCCTGAGGCAACTGTTCCAGGCTTTAATTCGTCAAGGATATAAAGTTAGGGTCGACTTTACGACTGGCTTTCAGGGGAGGTTTAGGGTTAGGATTAGGTAGAGTTTCGTCCAGGTTTGAAGTAAGGTACTCATTTTAATAGAGTAGTGGATATTGACCATGGAGCATTTGTTAATTGATAACAGGTTGTGTAACCCAATATTGGTCCTAAGTTAAAATTGGTTATCAATGCCCGTTACATCATGAAATAATGAGGCCATAAATGATGTGTAAATGGAGATGTGAATATATGGGTAATTGCTCACCAAAGTCACATACAATACCTAAAGATATGTCTGTCATTATTAACAATAACGAACTAATAAAATATAGGCCTGGCATTGTACACAAATATCTTGAAAATCCTGGTACACTGCAGCTACTAAAAGCTCAGTAATCTAAGCCTTATTATGAAATCCAGATTAAAATAGAACGTTTTAACCTTGCATTGAATCGCTAAATGTGTTTTATAATACTGATTTAGGATGAGTTATTCCTCCAATCATCATAACTCTCCCTGTAGAATGCTTTCCTTTGTCAAGAATGGATACATGGATCCAGTACAATGACCACACGTAGATTGCGCACACATACATCGCACGAGTATGAATATATGCGCATTATGTGACTGATAAAAAGGGGGGTATAAATAACGCCTTCTATTCATAGTGCCATGGCCCATCTCCTCCCGCAAAAGGAAAGCGTCAACACTGCTCTGTTTGAAGAAGTTATCAGGACAATGCCGTCTTGTCCTTGGTTTGTTTCCTTTCTCTTCAGTCCCATTCTCAATCTTCTTCTTTCAATAGAGCTCAGTGGGGCGGAGATTACAGATTTAGATAAGATTTAAAAGTTTTCTCATCAAGTGAGAAGAAAGGGGTGAGGATTCTCTATTTCTTGTCTCTTTTCACATTCATATGCAATAAACGGTGAAGTATGGGCTTTCAATTTGTAGGTGTAGCAGAGGGGTAGGTGGGACTATATATACAAAGGAGAGAGAGAGAGAGAGAGAGAGAGAGAGAGAGAGAGAGAGAGGGGTGATAAAGGGATGAATAGAGGGGGAGGGTTGAATGAAACAAATTTTTAATTCAGCCATTGCCTGTGATTAAATCTTAATACATAAACCGTTCCAATCAAATTTCATTCGATACCTCACAAATATCAAGGCAACTTATCAGAATTAAATATAATCAGAATCGTATAGTAACAAAAAAGTTTTACTTGTGATCTCTTTTTGAAGACAGAGAAAAAAATTGATCCAGATTCTAGTTACATAAACCATGTTTACTGATTCAGCAGTTGGGTAGACTGAATGTACCAGCACAATAACTCATGGTCAATTACAAAAAGGCTAAAAATATGACAGATGAATGCCATGCATTCAGAATTAAAATCAAAACAGCCTTGATGAAATTGATAGTCCTACCAGTGTATTGATATCTATAAAATATGACATTTATGATCCAAAATGTCACATTTTGGATAAATTTCTTGATTTCTTGAAAGGTCCAGTCAAATTTCAAAAAAGTTTCATGCTGTGAGATTGATGATTCAAAACAATGAAATTAGCAAATCATAGATAGATTGTTATCATCTAGATTTGAATGTGTAACTCTCCAATTCTCTCCAAAAATAAAATATTGTAAAAGCTGGCAGCATAAACATTAATTAAGTTCAACTGTTCATTTCTATCATGAAAAACCCAAACATTAGGATTCAAATCTGGCCGAATAAACAACTTCTACCACACACGTACCACTTTCTCTCAATCATACAAAGTCTCCTCGGGCAACACCAGGCAACAATAGGAACAACATTGCTGTGGTTTTGGAATCCGTGTGCCAATTGTAACTTTCTATGGCTCAACCGTATTTGCTCTCAACACAGTCTACAATGCCTGCATCAGTACTTTTGAAGTGCCGAGAATGTCAAAAAAGGATGAAAGAGCCTCAAAAGTGCTTGTGTAAATCCGGAAGACTGCCTGGAGTTTGAACAACTGACAGCATTCATAAATTGGAGCGTTGGAGTAAAAAGATTTACTAAAACTACACAAGTCATGCTTTCATTGCTTTGGATGATAACACACACATACAAATTGCGATTACCCTCTCTCTCTCTCTTTCTCTTCTTTTCTCTCTTTCTCTATCACTCAATGATACAAGTGCTGACTCTACCGAGAGTGTGAAGAATTGTTGTTGTGTTCCAAAACTTCCCAGCTACATACATTGTAGAAATAGATTAGAAAAGAAGAAAAGAAGAAAAAAGTCATAAAAGCATATAATATCTTTATGTGATGGCCTGCATTACTTTTAGTTTTGTTGTTGTTTTATTTCATTCATGATTTCTCTTTTAAACATGTGCTAAGGTAATACTCTGCAAAGCATGTATTTGCAGATCCATAAACCATGTATTTGCAGATCCATAAACTGAAAGTAGGTCAAAGGGCTTCTACATTTTTGATCAAATAACTATTTCATCATCACAGGTTCATGATAGGAATTGAGGTTTGATGTGTATACACAGTTGTGCAATCTGCTTGTACAAGCTCTCCGCTATGTATTCAGTAGTAATAAAACCTGCTCGGACCCAAAATACCAAAGAAACTTACCCATGTAGATAGATAGCGGGGCAGCGAGTTGCTTAAGCTTTCCCCTTGTAATGGCATGGTGCAACCGGTCAACTAGGCAAGGCGAAAATAATCAACTGGACAACTGGGGCATCACATTTATCAATTTAATTAATGATCTTTTCTGACGGTTCAATTGGCAAAACATGATGATCAAACTATCCCAAACCTTCTGTAGTAGTCAATATGCTGTAAATCCTGTGCACACACTACACATCCATATTATAATTCATGTACATGTCTGTTTAGTCATCTACATTTAAAACACAGTGCAACATGTGTCATATCACAAATTCAGACCAAAAGATGCCACAAGTTCAAAAGCACAATATATATATATCCAGGTACAAGAATCGACTGCTTCACGCACATACTCCAACTGCTAGTTTGCAAAGTGATGGCCAGTCAGGATCATTTTCAAACAAGACAAACTTTGTTACATCAGATCAAGGAGATCCAAAATTCCAAACTGTTCCACCAATGCATCATTCAATTTCAAGTCAGTTGTTCAAGTCATTTACACATGATGTCACTCGTGGAGAGAGAGAACTACAAAATGACTTCACGACCGGCTGACCGTTGGTCAAGTGATACCATCTACCAGCAGCAGTATCACACTCCTACGTCAGGCGGGCTTGGGAGTCGGAAGCTGAATAACTCCAAAGTAAGCAAGCCACTTTCACTGGCTGCGCAGCTCTTCTCAGGGGGGATAAGCTCTTGGAGTCGCTGATTTGAACGAGGGTGATCACAAGCGATGCGACAGGGCCTTGTGGGGTTTGATTACAACTTGTATAGAGTGTGTGCATAGTGAATAGTAAGAGCAGGGGGAGGGGGAAGATGATGGGGCGATGAAAGAGAAAGAGAGAGAGAAAGAGAGAGAGAGAGAGAGAGAGAGAGAGAGAGTGAGAGAGAGAGAGAGGAGAATAGAAAAGAGGAGAGAGAGATAGAGGGGAGGGGGAGCAGAGAGATGGTGAGGGGTAACTGTCTGCTGGTGGTAATACCATCAAAGGTCCACAGAAGAACTGTTCACATATAGAACAAGTTTGAGTACCGGTATTGCAAGTGAGATAAGAAAATTGATTTCATTCATCCCCAGTGTGAATGGGTGCCAATAATGGGCTTAAATGAAATTGAAATTTGATTCAAATCACGCTCTTTCCTTGAGTGTGAATAGGCCCATTATCACCTTGCTCATTCAACCAGTGAGTACCAGGGATGTGTTTAGATCCCTGGTAAAACGATGGGAGTGTATAGGATTACAATGATCTATCACAAGGTATCTTGACCCAGCTTTCAATGTCTAGATGACTTACAAGTGTGTCATGGATGGACTCTCATTTCACAATTGGAAACGAGAATCATTCATCTCTCTCTCTCTCTCAAAAATGACAAGATAACAATTGCAACTGAAGTATTGTCATTGCAGATGGTGTCAAAACAAAGATTTGACCATCCAAGTATTATGCTTCATACATGCCAATCTATTGTTTTTTTCTTTTAGATGTATATTTCAGGAGTATAACATACACAAAATAAAAGAAGAGAAACTAGAATGACAAGAGAACATTCATCAACCAAGAAATGGATGCCTATTAATGAGGCAAATTCAGATATCGCCAAAATAATCCAGCAAACATTCTTTCTAAACAATGATGAATCTTCACTCTGAACATAATTCATTACTATTACTATAACCCTTCTTGAAAATGGAATCTACCAATCAAAATCTTCAAGAAATCTTGAATGGTTTCCATCAATGTCCATGCCGTTAAATGCCTCCGAATCCTGGGATCAATATCAGACTTGGAATACGATCACACTCTGTTTTCACACAATTTCGGAACCTGTTAGCCAAAGATCACAAAGATTAAAGCTTTTTACCCATGTTTGAGTGCGAGCATAACTAGGGATAAGCTGACAGGGCAGGGTGTCAAATTTGAAGTCTTGTCACCAAGATACCTGCCCAGGTCAAAGGTCAAAGGTGCAACCAGAGTCACAAACTGCCACTTTCAATCAAATTCTTTGCTTTTTTGTGGAGTGTACAACTAGAAAGTAGAAATCTAAAGCAAATTTCATGTTTCTCCCAATGATGATGATTTGTTTTCTCCCTGATCGAATCACGTTGAAATTTCTGGGGTGTCTAGCCGAGAGCTGGATATAAAATCTCTGCATGGTGTCTGGATTGTCTGCACCAAAGTAATTGATTCATGATCAAATATCAAACCAAAACTCTGAAATAGATCTCTAAGAAGGTGTAAAAAATAGAATCCTTCATTTAAAAAAAAGTTTGCCAATGAAGAAATGAGAAATCAAATTACAACTGAAAGTTTATAAATAGATATCAGGGGATAATTCTGGAACATGGATTTTAAAGTGAGAAAATACTGTAGAAATACAAACATGTCAGTTCGCAATAAGGTTTCAAAAACTGCAGACCTACCATTTTCACTCTGAGATATGGACAAAACTAATGCAAGGCAGACTCAGAAGCAGGAACTAACCATGACAATCGCTTGTAATTCATCAGAAAAACATTATATTTCTATTTATTTAATTGTCAGGGGTGCTTCAAAAGACTGATGGTTCTCCATTCTTCTTGTGGTCCAATTCCATCTATTATTATAGTATTAGGTATGAAAGACCGCCATTTATATTTTTATGAAATTTATGATGCATGACATTTAATCTTATTGGAGTAGAATTACAGATAGTCCTCCAAATATGTGATCTAACTTCAAGAAATACGTCATGATGAAGCAATCAGCATATATGCCAGCTGTCAAATCCATGGACATGAATCTATTTATGCTTGGTCCACTTTTCATGGACAATTACCGCCTTACGTCACTTCACGGATGATTTCTTTAGAGATCGTTATCTACAAAATCTGCTATTGTGTAAAACATCAAACAATCATCGCAATATTGGGCCATTTTCATGTTAGATTTTACACCTGATAAGAGTTGTATTTACAAAGAGGACAAATGTCAATCACAATATAATGATTTCAGATACCTAAAGAAATTTTCATTTAATTTGTTTTTGGCGTTAGTAATTCATTGAGCAGAATATAGACTTATAGAGTGCATGCTGAAAAGCTAATAAATGACTTGGCAAACCTGAAATTATTAAAGAAATTTGTACATTTTTTTCAGCTTACAAGACATTGAGTATGAAATAAAACTAAAAAGTCATATTCAATGAAAAATAGAAGACATGTTTAAGGCAAATTAAGGGATGCTTTTCCATCTGATTCATAGATTTTTTGAGATTAATCTTTACATAGTAACTGTAGATCATTTGGGGCCTAATCTCGTTGAAAGTAGATAGGGGTGATTTCTTCAATTTGATCTTAACTCTTTACTAAAGTAGTAAAGAGGTAGGCATTTGTAAGTTTTCGATTGATTGGAAGACCTAGATTCAATCCGTATAATCCCGATCAATCGCATATATCTTGAAGAAACTGACCTCCCACGGATAATCCAAACTTTTATGCACTATTGCTCTTTTCTTCAGCCTACTTTTACATGACATATTGTGAAAACTTTGGAAGAAAAACAATTACAGGACTCTCCGGTATCTACAAAATTTCACAATGCATCGAGAAGTGATCAGCAAACACTGGAAGCTGTACATGGGACTACTGTTTTTCACCCATTTGTTACCATGCTAAATCCTTTATGCTAACACTACTTAGCCCATTTGTAAATAATGCAAAGGAAAGAAAACATTGAGGCATTCAAATCCTGGCCTTTTCTTTCACTTGTTATTCTCTATATAAAACCTCAATAAGTTACACTTACCATTGTGCAGAACAATAAGATCCAATTCCTCTTGTTTTTTCTCCAATTTCTTCTTTTTGAATTTCTTATTCCATTCTATGTGTTGGCCCTAGCTAACATTCTCCACACATGACTCGAACAACGTTCTCCTTCGCACATATATGCTAAAGATGTAATAAATGATTTTTGTCCTGTTGAAAAAGTTACAATCGATCAACCAACCCCCTTCCAATTAATCTTCATGGGCCTTATTACCTTCAAATTACAGGGCACATAATTTGTCCTTTGATGGCTCATTCACATTTTCTCTTCCAATGATAGCTAAATAAATATATGAATGAATTTTAATGTAGGTAACTAGGTATTGATTGCATTCCTTTTAAGAAATAAAATTTATTGCAATCCTTCCAATCTATAAAATGTGTTCATGTTCTCTAATCTCTATTGACTATCTTAATAAAACGTCACAATGCTCTATTAACCGAAAGCATTCCTTGTGGGGTTCAGAGAAGTTCAGATCATTTGCAATAACAATCTGTTCATTTTATCTCCATCCTCCCATCACTAGCTATGTTTACACAGGAACATTGTCACTTTAAACTTAGCGAAACCTTAAAGTTATTAACAACGTTCCATGAAAAATGATGAGGGTTTGCATAGGAAGTTTTTGGAGTTTCAAACTACAAACCGGGCAAGCATCCATTTCAACTCCAAGCTGGCTTAACCTTAACTTTGAGTGAGGACTGCTTGTAGTTATCGTTTAAGATTAGATCCCTTGTACTTGTCTAAAACTTGGAGTTAGCTTAAAGTTTCATAACCACACATGCATCTGCATGGGCCCTAACCACAAGATAACTTCAACGTTTAAAACTACGTTCTAAACTTAAAGTTGTGTGAACACAACCATTGAGTGTGAATCAATAGAACGCCCTGGGCATACCAAGACAAATGGGATGGGTTTGTTATCATGAATACAGGGGACAATGGAGGAGGGGTTTGTTGGACTATGGGAGGGGGTTGGAGTGGTATCGCTTCTATGCTCTTCTCATAACAATTATGTGGTCATGATTGTACACAATCATATAGATTCCGTCAATGCATTGCTCTGGGACATAACTCTATTTCAATGATTTTAAATTGGAGATGGAACCATAAACACAGAAAATATAACAAGAACAACATGCACAGAGGCCCATTTACCTTGTAGCTCTGGAAAAGAAAAGCTAACAAGCTGGAATTTTTTATATTTCAAAACATAAAAAATTAACTTGAACAAAGTCACACAGAATATTAGGAGACAATAATATATATTTTTTTAAAATTAAATTTCAGTTCACATTATGATGTGCCAAAATCCCCTCTATGAATTTGAAAAAGTGTAGATTGTAACATTTAGGCATCAAGTAACAGCCAAAGTATATCTATAACAGGTACCACACTGACAATACGAAATTGATGTGGCACCAGCTAAATTATACAGAAGATAATAAAGTGAAGAATATACTACCAGCTAGTTACTCAGATGTTTAAATTCTGAGAAATTACTTTTAGTACAAAAGTGAAATTCTAGTTGAGGACAAGTAACAGTGTGCAAAACCCTGGGAAAGCTGTATGTCACTATCAGAGAGAAAACTGTTCATCTTAAAAGATGAAAGAGATATCTAGGTATCACGTTGCTATGCCAGTTAAATCTTATGAATTCAGATTTTGGTACACACCCAACAGTGATCCTATCTTGTACAATAGTCCATAATCCCTGTGTCAAATGTAGTTTAGTATATCCCATTATTCTACAGAACACACATGAAGTATATATTTCATCAAAATATAACAAACTATTTTAAAATAAAAGATCAATGAAACAGGAGCCAATTGATACACCTAATTTCTATCTCACATCAGCTTTGAAAAGCCAGAGGGTTTGTGACTGTACCAAGTAACACCCTTCTGGCTCTCAGCTAACAACATTTTAAAATATAATACAACTGATCTAGCCTTGAAAAGCTTTCCCTACAAAAATCCTCTTCAAAGCCGCCGCTATCTGTCAAGACCAAAGAAGATCAAGCAGACAGACAGATGGCCTAATTGGTGCCCACATGCTGATCATGGAGGTCCTTGTGAAACTGACCAGACAAATCAATATTTGATGATCCTCCTCCGACCCGCTGAGACGTTCAGGGGACAAGAGATATCTAGAAGCAATCGGATGTATCTTTGATCAAGGAGGGAGACAGAGGGAGGATAGCATCTACGATGTTCATAAACTTTGAACTCATCTGCGGAAGATTTCAAGAAGAGATCTTCGGGGGCAGATGAACAAGACAAAATGGGTTCAAGATGCATTCTCAAGGCCTACATGTTGTTATCTCTCTTTTTAGGTTGTCTTCTGATAAATTTAATGATAACTCAGACAAAGGGAAATCACAAGGAAAAAATTAAGCTGGAAAGTTTAGAATCTCTACTTAGATCCAGATGGTGTTTTCTCCTCGAGCACATCCAAAATACATGTAATTGACTGAAAAAGCAAACATTAGCCCTAAAAGAATCACTGGTTTGATAAAGAGTTCTTTCCTAAAGTACAAGAAATATTTAGATCTACCATAGAACTAAAACTCAAGATTTGTTGCAGTCTTCTGGTTGAAGACAGTTACATTTAACACTATGGTACAGTCTACACGTGTCAGAAATAAAAAAAAGAAGACAAATAGATAAATAAATAGAAGTTGCCCCCCCCCCCCCCCCTCATCACAGAAAAAAATGTGATACGATCAAAGAAAAACAAATGAAGTGTGGCCTCAAAGCTACATGAAAAGAAATGACTGCTTGGTAATATTGACTTATTGGAACCAGAAAAGCATTAGCTCATATTCTTCAACAAAAGAGTTAGTGCCCTTCTGGCTTTGAACTTGGGTGAAATGGGAAAGAAAGAAAGAAGGAAAAAAACTGACTTACCTGTGCTTTTGTCATCTCTTTGGCTCCAAACAGGTTCAGGTCATCATGGGTGAAACGTTCCTGGATCTGAAGGAGCTTTGATTCGTTCTCAGCCAGGCACATCTCTTCTTGTCGCTCCTTCACAATCTATGATAGAGGGAAGGAAAGATAGAATAATAATATAATAATAATGTCCATTCTGGATTAGCCTGTCGCATGTCACATTTCTCTATGTGCAATTTTCAATTAGAAATCATTATCAAACCCGTATTGTATACATATACAGTCCATATAACAATGAAAGGGAAAACATATATTTTATAATTCATCATGAACATATTTATGAAACATATATATCATTCATATACAGTCTTCTGTCTATTTAAAAGAGAACATGGGGTCATGAAAATGATGCTTCAAAATGTAGTGAGATTATCTTTGAGCTTTTTCACCTTGATTTCTGCTGATTTCACAAAAACATAATGGAAATAGGGACAGCAAATGTCAAAAACCCTGTTCAACACTTTGCATGTTTTATATTTCTATGTATAAATGTTTCATTATATTGTTTCTACTTGCTTATTAAATACAGACTAGTCTACAATGGGTTTGTGGGCGTGGTGGGCAGTTCATAAGAAAACATTCCTTAAGATCTAAAACATTTGATGACAACAATCAAAACAAGGATAAACTATGTTTGCCCCTTTCACAGATGTAGCATACAATATGGATCACTCATCACAAACAAATAGATTGAAATCAAAATCAGTCTGGGATAGATCCTTCTTTTATCATAACTTGTTTATTTTTGATCTCATATCTCTCGAAAATCATTTTTCATGGTTCCTTGATCTACTACAGATTTTCTGATAACATTCCGGCCATTGTTGTCAGATTTCTGGATTCATGGCTTTGCCAAATATGACTTTTTAGTTATAATCTGTTTTAAAATCTTGTCTGAATTATAAACGAAACACTGCGGGAGGTTCCTTTCATACAACATGTAGATTTCAAATGGCTGTTGAAAGATAACGACGCAATAGACTTAATATAATTTAGGGCAGTATCTGAACTTATATTTGTTTTGATGCAATCTTATCATACATTGTATCTCAAGACAATAGGCCAAATATGATTTTTGTTTTAAATATCTGTTTTAAAATCTTGTCTGAATTGTAAATGAAACACTGCGGGAGGTTCCTTTCATACAACATGTAGATTTCAAATGGCTGTTGAAAGATAACAACGCAATAAACTTAATACAATTTAGGGCAGTATCTGAATTTATATTTGTTTTGATGCAATCTTATCATACATTGTATCTCAAGACTATAGTCCTTTACATGAGACAACAGTTCCATTTGATTGCAACTTATTTTAGTTGCCTATTTGTTACCCCCCACAAATTATAAGAAATTAAAGAAAAGAAAACGAGAGCAAATGTTACATGATCACAGTATTGCAGTTGTTATTCATAATGATTAGAAATGCAATTGATCTCTTTAATTTGTTATATTATTACATGTAGATTTAGCATCCATTATACAATGTGATCCCTCATTTCTGTTTATTTCGTTTGTTATGCTTTTGATCAAGAGTTAAATGGGAACAATATTTTAGATAACGCTACTCTAATACAGTTAGCTAATATTATCTCAATCAGATAGATATATACACAGTATACTTAAGTCATAAAATGTTTGTTTTTTAGTAGAACCTTGCATTCTAATGTATTGTTATCACTAAAACCTTGTCAAATTAGATACAAAGGTCTAGGGTTATCTCCTAATGACCAGTGATATCAAAATAAATATGGCTCTGAGATCTCTGGGAGAGAAATATCAACAGGGAGGTTGTAAAACATACACAGTATTCAAGGATTATCAACATTGTGTAGTAATGAAGGAGTTACATCAACATCTTCTGTGCTGGGGTCTAGAACTAGAAGGACACCCCGTCCTATTTGGACCACAATATTGCCACCTTTTGGAGAAAAACAGTGCCCCAATTTTTATAATTTAATTCCTTCTCTTAACAAATCAAATTTGATCTCTCAGTTGGGGTAATTAACAGTTACTTTCTGTACAAAAAAAAAATGTCCACTTAAAAACATTTCTTTTCTTCTAATCTAAACAGTTATACAGATGAGATAATCAAAATATAAAACATTGTTTCTCAGTGCTTATGGTCAACTTTGGGGGTTACCAATCTAGTCAGACGAACTAGATATGTTCAACCTTTTCAATAATTTGAATTCCACGATCTGTGGAGTCAAGAATAACAGGTCATCCTTATCATTTGACAACCAATAGAATAAATCTTTCTATTGCAGTGCATTGACCTACATCGCACAAGAAATTTTCAATACTTGATAAAAAAGATTGTTTATATCGATTAAAGGCTATCCTGACTCCTGAGCAATGAGGCAGTGTGTAAACACAGATCTATTATATTTTATTGTTTGTAATTAAGATTATTAAGCCGTGTCAAGAGGGTCAAGTTTAATCATAAAAGAGAGAAAGATCCTTTCAAATATAGCAACGAGCCGAGAAAACAATAATATATCTTTTGGTAATGAACCTAGCTACAGGAAATAGAGGTCATGGCTTTCTTTAATACAATTACATAAACTCACAAAGTATAACAATACAATTGTTACAATTCTTCTCAAAAGTACAAGTTTTTCTTTGGCCATTACAAATTATTATCTGTAATTCAAGGTTGCCTCTTTCAGGCAGATTAGTGCACCATACAAATACTGAGTAATTATGATTAATATCATATACAACTTAAGTTTATGACTTGTATTTACCTTTGCAAGCATTATACTAATCTATTGACCTTGTGAATGCATACACTCAGAAAAAGGGGGAAATCTTTTATTTTTGTAGTAATTATTGCTTAGTAAAGGTGCTAATCAAATGTTAACGATGTAGAAATGAAAAGCCAAAGCAGTTTTATTGGTATGCATTATATCAGCTTGAACACAAGTGATCCATTTTGGTTTGAAATCTTCGGAACTAAGGAACCACTTACCACCTTGGAATGTCCCACTTTGGGTCCAAGTTGATATGCACAAGTAATCATCATTAACCAATAAAACAAGGCAAAGTAACACTAGCCATTCCCTTTGATCTTTAATTAGTCCCAACTCCCAATCATAAAATGTGTGGCTGTGCTATAGTACTACTTATATTAGAGCCAACTCTGTTCAAGAAGGGCTCCACACTGATTTTCTTTTAGAAAGAGGGTATGGATCCTTTTTTGGGGTCTAATATGTATGAACCTCATGTAAAAATCTTGATATAGTTTTTTTTTTTTGGGGGGGGGGGGGAGGGGTGTCAAGACTTGGACTTTGAGTGTCCATGTGTCCCGGGCACCTGCGAGAGTCGATCCCTGATTTAAGTTTTTTTTTTTGACCAAAACTTTACATACTCCAGCACATCTACACTCGTCAGTTTACATAGTAGGCTTTAATACCAGTACATACTATTTTGTAACAGATAAATTGTTACCATATCCTACAATCGGCTAAATGAATTCTCTCAAATGAGTCAGCTGGAGTTAAATATTTCTGTGCAATTGATAATACAATGACATATTTACAAAGCTACAATACGACTCTGTGTCTTACTCTTTACATAATGATAAATCTACAATAGCCCTGTTTGTTTTGTAAAGTAGTTTCACTTTAAGCAATCCATTCCAAAGAGTCAGTCACTACAGGCATCATCATTAATTGTGAGAAATATTTACTTGATGGTAGATACAAACATTTCATTACTTATTTCCAAGTAATTGCTCACAATATAAGACACAGACTGTCTGTTAGGGACAGGAAATAGCATGTGGTTTATTTTCTTTCTGTGAACGCACCACAGAAGGCTTGGAAATTTATCTTCGCCACCAACAACCATAGTGAACAAAAGAGTCTCTATGATTGAAGATGATTCAACGGTAATAAACCTATGCAGAACCAATAGACCATATCAGAATATTTCAAATCGTAATGCTCAGCTGATGAGATTCTTTTCTACTTCCTAATAGCTTTTTGAGAAAGGATGAGAAGTTCCGTTGTTACACATTGACATGAGCTAGTTTGTAGAACGGTTCCTTGATTCATCACCAAAATATTGAATTACGTACATTGTAAGGTCTATATATACCTGTAGTTGTTTGTAACTCACAATATCCTTGGTTTAATTCACATTTACATGTTTTATTTTGTAATAATAGTGATAAATGATAGAAAAGGAAGATGGTTTGATCGTAAAGAGAGTAGAAAATTTCCTAAAATATACTTGTACATTTTTTTTAATTATTGATGATGTTTTAGGATGGATAAAATCAATAATACAGGAATGATATTAATTATTACAATTGGGTAGATGAAAAGGCATGTAACCCCAATATTTGACTAGAGGCATTGTACCACAATGTTGTAATCTGAATTTTAAAAAGAAAATGGTTGATAGAATGATTGACGTATCAAGTCAATGATTTGTTTCTTAGTTTCTATTGATTCAAACACTACTCCGTTTCTATGGTTGATATAGCTTTATACTAACATGTCAAAATCTAGGACTGGGCCTGGCTCTTTCTCGGACAATGCCCAGCAGACCTAAGGAGCCCAGGGGGGTCCCATCAAATACTCAATTGGGTCTAAAAGTTGACCAGAGAAGAAAGGGATGTGTATGCTCTCTTTAAATGTAACCAGGAAGGATTAAATATTGACTTATCGGACTTGAAGAGGATTGTGTTTTCTGCCGGCTTTCATTTCAAGTCAAGAACAAGCTAGGGTAAAAGTAAAGAGTTTTAGAAAAATTGTGCTTTTCTGCATCATAAAGGGAATATGTTGGAAGGACTTTCATCGATACATACAAGAAAGATTAGCCTGATTTCTACATGGAAGTATTTCCTTTTATATACAAAGAGTTCCCTGGATTTATGCAGACTTCCCCATCATTACCACCTTTTCTATGCTAAGTACAAGTAGTACTTAGGGAGGCAAGACAGGTTAGTCTGGAACTCTTTTCCCAGACTCACTTGACTCATTCTTATATCCTAGCCACATTGACAAGACAAACATGAGACTAAAAAATGGACTGATCAAATTATTATGATTCATAATGGCTGAGTTCTTGTCAGTTATCCGGACGCCCAAAATTATTAATAAATTGCGTAGGGCTCATGTATACAACCCTAAACAATGAAATCAGGGGCCACTTTAAAAAAAAAAGTTAGATTGGAGCCCTGCTTGGCCTAGGTCCAAGGAAATGACAGACTTACCTCTCTAACGGTTTGTTCCGGGTCTAGAAGACTCTCATGGTCCCGGGGATGTCCGGTCCTAGACTTGGGGCTGTCTTCAAGCAGATTATGTAACACTTTGTCATACTGTGACACTCGCTGTACCTGTAGTAAACAACAACATAAACAAAGAGTTAATGTACAAACAACAATAAAAGCAAAGTCAATACGAATTCAATATCATTGGTTCGGAGCCAGAAGGGCGTTAACTCTGTGTTAAAGTACATGAGTTAACATCCTTCTGGCTCCAAATAGATGATATAAAATGTATACAAATGAACTTTAAGATTTTAAAAAGCAACAACAACAAAAACAGTCAATATATGAAAATGTACCGTTATGTTTAGTTTGCTCAGTCAATGCACTATAATTCCTGCATTACATCCTCTAGTCCCCCCCCCCCCCCCCCAAAAAAAAAAACCATGTATCACACATCATTGATTAGCAAATATTAATAATTAGTCAATTTCACAGAAATAGAGAAGAGGGAAAAACCATTGCAGTGGTTACCATAACACTCTGTTTGCACATAATCATACTGAACACAGATTACATCCGCAAATCCACATTCAAAACAAAGCAATGATGGCAACCCTTTTCACAAAAATGTTCTCAGCTCTCGCAAGTCCTGCTCAGATGACGGAAAAGTTGAAACTGAATGAATTACGTTCATGTCATCAACACTTTCAGTCAGCTCACCATTCACTCAACAAAGGTTTGAATCCAGTACAAAAACCAACGCATGATTATTGCATGAAAACCATAGATGTATAGTAATTATGTCTATAATTATAGGAATCAAACCTAAACCCTGCCATTACTATATTGGGTGTATATAATTATAGATCTACTTGTAGTGCTTCAGAAATAAACTGAAAAGGTATATTTTGAATTGAACCAGTTTGTTTCCTCAGCAAATAAAGAAATAGCAAGGCCTGTTAGAATCAAAATTAGTAAATATTTCATAAAAAGGGACTTGTTAAACATATTTATATGACAAACACCTATTGAATTATTCTTTCCTAACCTTCAAAACATTGTCGCAGGGTACAAATATCACTGCTTTGAAACATTTGAAGTTATTTAATCCAATAAATGGCTGAATAATACATTATGAAAACAGCAGTTGTTACTGGATTAATACGTAAGATTTCCATAATGACATCAAAGAAAATGCGCATTCAATGCAAGGGAAATATTTCATAAAACTGAAAAACATGTTGTTATTCCAGTCCTATTTTATAAAATCAAAATGTGTGACTGCAACTTGTAGAGTTTCCCATTGACATTCTGTGTAATAGATAAGCGTTGAATAGTGATATTTCAGAAGTATGGCTTCCCCTTCATTAAGATACGTAGCCTGGGGCTGGGGTGTTCAGGCCAAGTATGGGCTTATGAATAGACAGACCTGATCGTTGGGCCTTGAACCCTCGGAATGTCGCCTTTGTTTGGTCATGACTGGACCGCCTCTAAACAGGTACCAAGAGCTTGGAGAGCCCTCCTTCACACCTTCTATCCCTCCTCTCATTACATGCACCCCCTTCTTCCGAGTGCGCTCTTCCTGGATCTCAGGCATTTGTAGATCCATTGCATAGGTCTCCATTTGCATGTCTGTATCCATTATGGCATCTTATTCATTCCTCTATCAGGCTATTAACAAAAATATCTAGATCAGAGACCGAGATTTCACCTTCCAGACAAACGGGTCCTTTGTTGCTGTCAGTCTTTTGAGAGAACCATCTATTCCTGCATCACAATGATTCCTTTAGAAAGTAACGGGATGTCACACACTCTTGCTATCAATGTATAATTCTCTACCTCATCTCCAGCTTCGAGTTGAATGTAAACAAACTAAGTGAAGCCAATCAAGTGGGGCGAATATTCAATTAATTCAGTATCCACAGAATGTCTTTAATCCATTTTCTTTGTAGTAAAATATAAATGTTGGTTCGATATCATAACATGTACATGTATGTCCTGAGTCTCATCTTGAGTCTCATCTTGGAAGAATCCTGGTGCAAAACGATGAAAGTGAAAATAGTTCCCGAATTCTCAAGGAAAAGAAGTCTTTTACAAGAGCTGGCTGAGACTGGCTGATTGACTGAGCCTTCAAGCATGGACGTCTGGTCTCTGTATATAGACTGTGCAGTGCTTCACTCTTTGGAATTAGCCGTAACTCTAGAAGACCCTCAAGGAAGTTATCCACTCTTGACCACTCATCACGGCCGACTGACCGCTATAATTAGACCACCTTATTATGCTGGACCGTTAATGGAAGTCTTCTCTCCTTTTACCAAACTACCAACTTGGTCAGAGCAAACACTAGGACAAGAATGGTAAGCTCTCGGGTTATCGTTTCAGCAAATACTCGGAAAAAACGGAGAAGAAGAAAAAAACGCTTTCAATTGACACAGGTCCTCCGCTAAACAAATACTAGACTGTAGTAAAGTCAGAGCTCCAGTGGACAATCGCAGAGTGAATGCTAGTGGAGCGAGCTAGTGCTACGATACTACCACAGCTTTGGCTGCTATGTACTCAACTGATGCTTATCACATCAATGCACTCCCGACAGAGAGAGAGCCACCAACAGAGACGGGGGAAACCACGTTCTCTTTGGTTTGACTTGATAGTACACAAGAGCATGGGGGTGTATAGATGCATGGAAGACTGATGATACGGACTATGCCCCATGGGCCATATAACAGAGGGGGTGTTAAAGGAGGATCAGCGCGCCCGCAAAAACTGAAGCAAAACTGAGCCGATACACACCAATAAATCAGATTTAGTGCTAAGCTTGGTGAAGGAATTCTAGACCACAGAATGAACCTCTGAACTTGCCTATTGATACAACTCTTCCACAATTATATTCAGTACTAATGAAATCCCTAATCTTCTATTGAATGTATATATCAATAGTCATTACCCATACAGGCAATGCCAACAAAAGAAAATCAAGGAATAAAACATCATGAAACGTATCACAATGAGTCAAAACCTCTTAATGAGTGTTACATAAATCAAGATTAAAATTTCTTCCTTTGCAATTTGATTGAGGGATTGTTTGAAATCCAGACTTTGGAGGAATTAACATCTTTTTTGGATACTTCCTTTTCTGTACATTTTCCTTGATTTCTCCCTTTGACAATATTTATCTTCCTTTTAACAATAACTATTGAGTATTGATCTCTTAAAAAGTCCATAATCTTCTAAATGCCTGCACTAAACAAGCGCTTATTTAAGGCAAGAGACATACAGACTCTGCAAACCTGTAGATGATGGTGATGGATCAGATTTAACAGTTACCCCCCTAAACATCAAACAAAGTCCCATTTAATGATGTTGTTCTGTTATGGGGATTAAAAATAGCGGCTCAACAGTATCCTCAACATGAACCAATTTCATTGATCAACATCACATACAATGGACACCAATGCCTATTTTTACATCCACAAATTTTGGAGATTAACTCTATTCATGTCTGGATAATACATGTAGGTCTCTTGGTATACAATGTATACTTGGTCCAGCAAGAAGGACATTACCCTTACAGAAACTTAAGCTTGCGGCAAGCTTGTTACAAGCTTGTTAGAAGCTTGCGGCAAGCTTAATAAGATTGCATTACAAATTTAAGCTTGCAAAACTTGCGCGCAATCTTACAGCAATCTTGCTGCAAGCTTGCAGGCAAAGAGAGATATTCATGCAAGCTTGCTGCAAGCTTGCAGGCCAAGAAGATATCCCTGCAAGCTTGCAGGGGCGCAATCTAAAGCCCTTGCAATCTTACAGGCCGACAGTGTATGCCCTGCAAGCTTGCAGCAAGCTTGCGGACATTGCAGGGGCGCAAACTAAAGCTCTTGCAAGCTTGCAGACAAAGAGGATATCCCTGCAAGCTTGCAGGAGCGCAATATAAAGCCCTGGCAATCTTGCAGGCCGACAGTGTATGCCCTGCAAGCTTGCAGCAAGCTTGCAGAGCTTGCTGGGGTGCAATCTAAAGCCCTGGCAAGCTTGCCGCAAACTTATGTCAGACGCTATGGACAAACCCCATCTATGACCAAATTATTGTCACTGTAAACATACAGCACAAAAGTTTATATGCACAATTAAATTGTTCAATAATTATCTCAAAACCTTTGATTCTTTGCTAATGAGGTATAAAATAGGGGATCTTTGTATGATCATATACACATATAATAATAATAGTACAGTTCTTATATACCTTTGAAAAAGGATCTTTAGTAAGAATTAAATTAAAGATGGATGATCATTAAACAAACGTTAAATATCGCATCATGACTCACTTTTCACTGTACAAAAAGGCACACCATCCAACACCCTAAAAATTATTTCCTTTGTCACTGTGATTTACGAGAGACCAGGCAAGAGTCAACAAAAATGGTTGAAACGAAATATATAATTTAAATGAGCGTTTAATCAAACCTTGCTAAAATCTAGCCGGAAAACGATTTGATTCAAAAACTATATTCTTAAACAAAAGCAAAACTAATAGTCCAAGAGCCTGCTTGAATTTCTTTGACAAAAAAGACCAAGTGTTTTGTTTTAATTTTTGGATAAAACATCCTAAGAAATGTCTGAAAAGTGATGTCGTGTGTGTTGTGGGTGGTAGAGCCTGATTTCAGAGGTCAATGACCTTTATTTGACCCTGATTTCGCCTAACAGTTGTTTTTTACATGTCATTTGTTAAAAAGAGCCTCAATTTTAATGAATGTTGTGTCTAATGAAAGATAATGAAATTATCTATCACATGATATGAATATTTATAATATTTGATGATATTTTGAACCTTTTTTAGGGTTTAAAATGTAATTTTTTGACTTTTTTCACTAAAATCATAATTTATCACTTTTTGTTCGTATCTGTAAAAAAAGAGGAAACAATGAAACTCCTAAAGAATTACTGTAAAAAATGCATTTATATTCATTTATTACACTGTGCAAATTTCATATTCATTACTTCTCTAACTAAAAAGTTATTGACTTCCAAAGATAACACTCCCAGTGCCAACAAGATTCTAATCAGAAAAATGTCACGCGCCCTCTATTGGCCATTCCAAGATAGTTCATTTTCTGTGGTTGGTTCAAAGTTTTGTTGAACATTTTCTGAACTGGTCAAGTGTGAATCAACTTCAAAATGGTAAGTACTTGTGAGATATTGCACTTACATTATAATAATTCACAACAACATTTAACATATAAATCTCTGGAAAGCAATATTAAAATGAAAATAAAACAGGAAAATTGTAATAATTTGATAATTTTGCATTAATCTAAATAATGTAAAACTCAGACTCAGTCCCACATCACCAAAAAAATGTTAGTTAAACTAGCTAGACTAGGTAGTACTAGTAGGTAGCCTACTTGGTACTTGGTCGGTTGGTCCTCCAAGATACTCGTCTGAGTTTTAACTTAACGGGTAGGGTGTATTAGTTTGTAGATGGGGGGACGTCAGGGCAATTTTGAATTTGACAGGGTCAGTGTGGGCGATAGTCTCTGGTTTAAGCTGGTCTAGGTCTAGACCAGGACCAGGTCTAGACTAGACCTAGTTCTATAACTTCTAATTCTAGATCTAGTATAATCTGAAATGGCTCTGGACGCAATTTCTCAGTCTATATCTCTCTACCTCTTTGTTTGTATATGTGTGTGTGTTTTAGTTTTTACCCTGATTCTAAGGGTGTGTGTGTGTGTGAGGGTGTGTGTGTGTGTGTGCGTGTGGTAAACAGGTAACAAAGGTAAAGTGGGAGAGAAAAAAATGATTCAACAAAATCCATTATCTACATTTTGTTCAACCCCGTTTGTGTCTCTGAGTGTGTGTGTTTGTGTTGACGTGCGTGCGTGTATGTTTTTACATCAATTGTGAAAAGGTATAGGTTTTATACTATGTACATGTAGATTTATGTGTTTTTTCCCCCCAAAAAGATGGCACCCGCAGGTCTTTCGGGAACAAATTTTCTCCACTTCTATGTATTCAATTTGTGCCAGACTTGCCATGGCAATACCTTTCATTTTCTTTCATTTTTGAGAGGGAATTTTTTTTTATAGAGATATCAAAAGTGTTAATAATATTTTGTCAATGTTTTCAGACAGTCGTTATTACATGTACAAGTATTCAGAAGTCTAGCTGCAGCACTACAATGTCATTGAAATGTACTTAAAACTCAGGTAACATTAAAACCAGTTGATACATATATGATGTATCTTTTGTAGATCTCTGTCAATGTTATTGTCCATACTGTTACTATTATTCCATTTAATTTGTAGCAAGCTTGCGGCAAGCTTGCGACGAGCTAACATCAAGCTTGCATATTTTGTAATTGGCTGAGGGTACCATTTGGATTTTTTACCACGCAAGCTTGCAAAAGCATGCAAGCTCGCCGTAAGATTGCACGCTTCTCTTTTTTTACCAGCTTGCGAGCTTGCGCAAGCTTGCAGATTTTTAGACCTGCAAATATAATTCAATATCTGCAAGCTTGCTGTGTGAGCTTGTTTCAAGCTTGCCGCGAGCTTGTTTCAAGCTCGTTACTAGCTTGCAGGGTTCCAAAAATGCAAATGAGTTTATCTGTCAGCCAATCAAAACAGAGGAAATATATTTTCAGATCTAACAATCTGCAAGCTTGCAAGCTCGCAACAAGCTTGCTGCAAGCTTACAGGCAAGCTCGCAGCAAGCTTGCAACAAGCTCGCAGGCAAGCTTGCAAGCTTGCATAGTGTTAGACCTGAAAATATATTTCCTCTGTTTTGATTGGCTGACAGATACAACTCATTTGCATTTTTGGAACCCTGCAAGCTAGTAACGAGCTTGAAACAAGCTCGCGGGCGAGCTTGAAACAAGCTCACAGATCAAGCTTGCTGCAAGCTTGCACTGCAAGCTCGCGGCAAGCTTGCACCAATTTCCATAAGGGTACTGGTACTGCCATTGACAATACATAGCTGCTAAGTCCTTCTTGCGATAGGCAGACAAACTGTGGTAGGTCCTTTTTGTATGTTGGGCTAGATCTATTGAGCAAGAAGATTACTTTTGATGTATATAGGCCTAATACTTTACTGGGTGTCTAATCCTGTTTTATAGCAAACAGTGTGTGGTTCCTAAGTTTGGATGTCTTTCTTCAATGCATACATGATGTGACTTGGGTTCAATACCAACAGATGGCGTTGGTGAGTCAAGGTACTCCATATACTCGACTCTTGGCGTAACGATCATAACAAGTTATGAGACAATCACTATCTGGACCTACAGTAGTTATACGCCTCTCCTGTCTAGCAAAGAGCTGCCTACCTTTATTTTCTGCTAAATTTTCTTGTCTAGCACTTCCTGTTCCTTCAAGACTATCAACTGCACCTGTGACCTACGTATTTCCTCACTGATATGGTTTGTTGTACAATTTACCACTATCGCAACACCTTTCTCTCTCTTTATTTGTCAATACTATTTGTTTGTTGTTCTTGTTGTTGTTGTTGCGTATTTTGTTTAAATAATGTTTTATTTCGGGGTCTCTTTCTTCCCTCCCTCCCTCTCAATCTCTCTCTTTTCTGTTTAATAATCACTTTCTCCTCAGTTCCTTTGAATGCAACTTCATACATAAGTCATCAATTGGCTTCTGACGTCACATGATTAAATACTTCCATTCACCTGACAAAGTGAACACGCAGGTACCAGTAAAGCCCTAACGAACTCAACAGAAGTAGACCTAACCATACCTATGAATACAATCAAACAAGATGACTCCTCACACCATCAAATCACTTGATGATAAATGATCTATCTCCTGAGATTATTTTGTATACGATGGTAAGATGGCCTTTAAATGTATTACATAGGACTAAACTAGAAAAGGTTTCTGTATGGTACTGAAGAAGGAGTCAATCAACGATGCCTTTGGCTATTCCTGGGATGGGCGCATTGTTGATCAAACATGTTCCTGTTCCCTATTCTCGGCGGCTATTGTCCTCCATGACCCTGCATGTGTGATCCAGCAAATCAAAGAAACTAGATTGCGATGAAGGTGATAATAATGCCAGTCTTTGTATGAACGTAAGTCTCATGTCACTTCATGAAGGATCCAATTAGACCCCAAATCAATATATTTTTGTTGTGTGGATCTGTTCTCCACATCTTAATTTAATTAAAGTTTATTCTCTAGGCCGATCGAAATATGATCTAACAACCCCAGGTACATTAACATCCATATTGCAGTAGAGAAAATTGAGAAACACAACAATAAGCTACATGTAAAGGCTTAGGCTATAAAGTAAATATACATATAGTAAGATGAGAAAGTCATCATTCATCCAACATTGTGAGCATCTAAGTAAACTTAAAGTCGAAGTTAGGCACCTGGCTGGAATGCTCCCAAGGGAGTGGAGAAGGTGCAGACATTGTGTGCGGGCAAGCCTGAATCCCAAGACCAGGGTTATAATATATCTGTAACATGCTTAATAAAAACATTATAGATGTATTAATCACTACATGATAAATACGAATTTTATCAATAAACAGGTGATGATAGAGAGGGAGAGTGTAGAGAAAGAGAGCGAAGGAGTACGGTAATAAGGTGAAGAGCCCAAGAGACCAAAGAATGAAAGAAGTGTCTTGATAATTTTCCACCTTCTAGTAATTGCCTCTCAAGAGAGTGAAGCCAGGAGACCCTTTGATGGAAAGCCTAAAATTGCTGCTCATGATGAACAAAAACCTGAATAAAAGAGCAGTGAAATCAATGGTCTTCTCTGTCCTAATGGTCAATATAGAATGACCAAAAATTCTGAAATTGGCATGGATCCAACATCATTTCTACTTTTGGGTGGCAGCTTTTTTATTTGACAGTCCTAAGTCCTAACAATAAAGTGTAGTTAAAGTCTAATTTTAAAGTGGACTGATCACCAAAAAAAATTGTGAAATGTATGCTCAGGGTTCCATATCGCTACACTATATTCAAAATATGAGCTTAAAATGTTACTTCTACAAAGAGATGTTCCAAGTTTAAATACCCGCTCAATTATAAGTGACTTGTGAGTAAAGCACTCAATGCACCTGCATGCCCACGCTGGATTCAATGTTTTCCTTTATTTTTTGCATATACCCCTTAACCTTAAGCCCATAGAATGCCAAATGAGGTGCTTTTCTTTTAGTAGTTAATTATTTAACATTATAGCTGTACACAAATTATTTCTTTAAGTGGTTGGTACCCTTCAAGAAACAAAAATCGCCCTATTAGTATTTGAAAAGTAAACACTGCGATATAGTTTCACATTGCGTTTAGGTCTAACCACTCGATTGGCAGACCTTGATATAATTTTAGGGGTGGAAATCGGCTCAACATAAAAGAAAGGAAGGATAGAATTAATGTAAGAAGGCATCACAGCTTGACTCCAAAATCCCTATGGAAACCATACAACAGCAGCACAGAGAATTGATAAGTTTGACTATTTATTCATGAAAAGGCGAGCTATCTATTCTTTGATTGGCAAGCCAACATTTCTAAGGTTTCCTACCTTTTATGTGAAACAACTTCAACATTGTAAGACCCTCTCATCTCATCTCATCTCTACTCTATCCTTCATAAGTGCTTTTTTAAACACTAAGCTCCTATTATTATTTCTCACAGTGATGAGAGGGAGACTAGCATTTCAAATAAAGTACTTGCCAAAATTAAAGGCATCTTTGTTGTGATGCATGATTTTAAAAACATTGCATGTTCTTCTCCAAATGACTGTCACATAACCATAAGTTCATAATTTGATTTATTCATATAGCCTGCCAGACAATTTAATGGCTAACAAGATGCAGCACTAAACGTGTTCCATACAAACTAACAAAACCTTTGGAGCGATGACATCAAAATATGAAATAGGCAATTAAATATAGTCAATAATGATCAAAACAAGGCAGCTTACATATATTGAATCACATACAGTATACTCACAACACAAGCCATTTTTGTCTGATGAAACCTTTTCAATTTACTCCCAAAGAGATACCAAACAATGCGGTTCGATCTTGACGAGTATCTTCAGAAGACTGATGTGGTACAACCTTCTATGAGGCTATGAACATCTGATACCATTGTATGTGCACCCAAAAGTACATTATCGTGGATCAAAACATGGGATTAAATATCCATCAACAAAGAGATATGATAATATAAGCTGAGTTTTCTCACATTCGTCAAAACAAAGTAAAACACAATGTCATAACAATGTGATAGCGTGATAACCTATCACTGGAAGATAGTAAAGACAATATTTTGGACTTCACAGTGCCCTCCCATGATAAAATCACAATACTCCTTTCTAGATGACAAAACAAAATGTTGCTTCCCTTTCAATTAAGGGAACCAGGTTGATTTTGTTGGGGGAGGGGGACAGGACAGCATCCATGAAATAAATTGACAATGAAAGTTTGATGTCTTTTGAGACTCACCTTGCTTAATATCATAGGAGTCATTCTCGGAGGAAGAGCAGTGTTCCTTTTAAAATCTGCTTGAAATATTCACCAAGCTAGAATAATGTATCACATCCCCAAACACACTTGTGATTCGTTTTGATAATCCATTGTCTTTTCCATTTGGATAGGACAAATATTATTTCCAAGCATGATCCAGGCCATAAATTGAATAAATGCAGAACCAGTGATCATATGAGCTCCATGATCATAATCCAAGCATCAAGATGAATACAATGAGCTGCAACATCCATCTTTCCCACTCTATAGGCCTCCTGTGTGTAGTGTACTATGAGTAGCCCTACAAGTTGAGAGTCATGGCAGCATGGACCATGACTGAATGATGCTAAGCCCCAGGTACATACAGGTGGAGAGACCAGTCCACCCCTACATTAGACTGGTCCAGTGCCTCAAGGCATTCACCAAGCTGCTTAGGTACTCCACTGGAGTTGCACAACCAAGCCCTGGGATGCTTGATTACGGGTAAAAGACCTCCTTTACAATAGGAGTTTAGGGCAAGGGGATTAGCCTATGACCCATGTCTGAGAGTGAAGGAGTGGGGGGGGGGGGGGGGGGGGGGGGGCTAAGCTTGGTTGAGTAATCCTGTTGAGGAGCTAAGCCAGCCCCTTTAGACCACTGTGATGTTAATTAATTACCCAAGATATTACAAAAGGGTGAAGAAAGGTATTAGAATGGACTTTCAAGATAAGCCTACTTTAAATATTTATTTCGGATATAGTCTTTACAAATTTCTGAAAGCCTTTCATTGTCCTATTTAACCCACCCCTCAGTCAATGAGATAAATCATAGCTTTAACTCTTAAGATTAAAGAGAACTGAATAGAATAATGAGTCAACCTTGCACACAATATGACTGTTATTTGCCCCTATGAGTATGATTCCTCATAACTCTTCAAAAACTTTCACTTTCGTTCTTATTAACCCAAATGAACTATGTGCATTGTCCGTTTATTGTTGTCATGGAGGCTTAAGCTTCAAGCATTTAACTTTCCTCTAATTCTACTTCTAACTTCAAACTCTCATGCTTGCAATGCAACAATGAATATATTGTGGCTTCTTATCAGCATTCCCTTTCACTTCACTTTGTGAGAGAGCCAACTTTCACTTTCTGATTATTCAGAAGAAAAACATAAAAAGTTGACAAAATTGGTGAATGTAAATTTGCTACGATGATAACAGTTAGAGACAGCTTTGAAAAATTTAACTCAATTCATGTAATGGAGAAAACAATTATTTACTTCCTTGTTTTCCAATCTGTCCTCATTTAATGATAAGAATTAAGAAATAATGTATTTATGTACTAGTACATGTAATGGGTCTTCATCACCTAATTTTATTTCCTAAAACAAATATGGTGAGTGGTACTCTCTGCGACGTTTTCACATAATTATAGTAATTTTGAGGGGAAAAAATAAAATGCATTGACGTGTTATCAATAATTGTTAATTGCTGATTGTACCAGAGGAACAAATCTGGCAATTAAGCTCAATGCCGGCTGAAGGAGGTTTGCGGTTATTTGTGCCTGCTGTTTTTTCTGGTGTCTCACTATTGATCTCTTTGAAGTTTGAATGCTAGTTAGGAGCAGTTTCCTTGGGCTAAGGGGCCAACAATACCAAGTATTGATCATAGACACACCACTCCACCAGACAAAAATGGGGGCACAAATACCATTTCATCACAACAAATATCATATCAAGCATCTTATCATCGCATCAGCCCATTGCCCTTGTGAATGCTAACGAGATGAATGGAAGATCATAACAAAATGGTTTAATTGCCCCTAAGACCATCAGGCGTTAGGCTGTTAACCCTATTGTGGTTTTTCGCTAAATGGTGAGTTGGTAATCGACTGGAAGACCAGCATGTTGCATGAGGATTCAAGCTCAGTATGAACCATTTATTTTTTTGCGATAAACAAGCGCCTATTGTCCCCAGGAATGCTGATAGGGCATTAAGCGCTCTGGTGCAGCTATTTCTGAAATCAATTTTTACCTTTCATTACACTATACACTCAACTGAAGACGAACACTGGGCAGAATAGACAAATAGCTCTGCCTCTTGCTTGTTTTTCTCAGCTTTGCGTCACACCAAACCTGTACTTTTTCATGACCGCCAATCCCATTGATAGTATGATCACTAGCGGTCCAATCGCAATTGTAGTGACTGGCCTATTCACAATGTGTTAAATACACATTCTCATACATCCTATTCCTAACAAACTTGAAGGTTTATTTGAGACTTCTAATTTCATTCAGAATTTCTGGAAAAGGTGACTGTCTTTGAAGTCCGGTGAAACGTGATTGATTTAAAGGAAATTGTTGAGGCAGACTAATTTGAAAGAAAGAAGGTGATTGAAGTGGAATGGGTAGAGGTGACAAGGGTAACATTCTTAGGGTCAATTCCAGGTGACTGTTCTGGACTCTATTCTTCACAAACAAGTGTAATGAGGTCAAGGAAAACAACATCAATCTCTTACACTTTATTACTGAGACTATAGCAAGGAAAGTACATGCTATAAAATTAATAGCTATAAATTTCTCATTTAGATTATTGTTTTCATTTTCTTGAACATGTTTCTCAGGGCTATTCAAGGCCTGAAAGTATGGCCATAAATCAAATTAATCCTCATTATAAAACTTGTTGATTGCATTCATCACACACTCTCACCCTTTCAATGGTATATAATGTCTTACTTTCCCCAAGCCAACACGTATTGGCCTATTTAGTACTCATGAAAATCTGGAGTATTTTGTGAGAATTGTTCCACTGAAATGAACTGCAAAGAACCACAAGGTAATTTACATACTTTGACTATTTTTTGTGATGGTGGAACACAGCCAATTTTGTACTATTCTAAAATGTTTGGTTTAATGCTCAATACATATTGTCCATTCCTCTATTTTGTTTCACACATTCATCATATTCACTAAAGACAGTACACTATGAACTATAAACAATTTAAACATAATATACTGACATTTCCTACCCCTACTACTATATGGTTCTTGTAGCCACCTGCATGTACCCACCAATGGTGTTTAAAATCAAGTGCATTTATAGGTCTTTACCCTAGAGCAAGTTTCTAAACCTTTTCTTTCTTCAGATGATTGGCAGGTTTCCCCCTCCAATTGTCTCTAAACTCTTCCCAATCAAAAAGCTTTTCTCATTTATCCATCCCTTCCTTGATTATGAAGTGGACACGGAAAGAAAATCCTTGATAAATACTGAAAAGAAAATGTTCAGGAATAGACAGTTTAAATCTTCATTCTCAAAGAGCCTGCCATGGACTTTTTCCTCAAGCCCTTCCTCAAAGCACGGACCTACTATCCATGCTCAAAGGAGGCATCACATGAAAGAAGCCACAACATGCAGTGCATATAGTACTTAATAATAGACCACAAGCTTTAAAATGTAGGATTGTGAGTTCTTATGAATGAGTGAATAGTTGAATACAAGGGTGCGGCTATATACCACTTCTATGGACTTGAAGAAGGGATTAAAGCTTATGGATCAAATGATCCGATTGGCTGACAGGTGCATTCATCTTCTCAACATTGATGGATGCAGAGTCATGGATCAAACTTTTGCACTACCCAAGTAGCTCTTTGCACCAACTACAATCTAACTGATTCATTGCTTGAAAGGACTGTCTTCCAGTTAACATCATATCAATCAGATGAAACTGTCCAGTGCTTCACTGGTATATCAAAATTTGTCACTCATTACAATCTAACTGATTGAGAAAATCGAACTGTCTTATAACTACTATACATGTTCCTTTCAAATTAATGCCTTTGTGAATAATTTTCAGTCTTAAAAATATATTGATTCAGTAATGCAGTGTTTTATCAAATTTGTCACCAATTACAATGTAACTGATTATGTAAAAGAGCATCTTACAACTGTTAAAATGGCTATGGGTATGCATAAGGGAGTAGGGCCATCAAGAACTTTTGAAGAGAGATCAACATTTGATTGATGACAATCAGTCACTCATTCATTTTTTAAAGAAAAATCAATATCCATTGCAGCACACTGAAACCATGGACCTTTAATAGTAGGTCCATGCTGAAACTCAGTCATTTTTTTTTTTTTTTTTTTTGAATGATATTTTATTTCCTTCCTCATAATTTCACGAGGACTGTCATGAGGACTGTGATGCTCTTTGATATGCGCCCTCAATGGCATGAGTTCATATAGTTTGAAGGCACATTTGTTGAGTATGAGCATGGACCTACTACTGGGGAACTTCTAACCATCAATTTTTTTAAATTGATGTAAAGACTGCCCTTCTGTTAGAATGAGATTGCTCATTAGAGTAGAGGTCTCTTTGGTCTGTATGCCTACAACTAAAAAGTGAAGGTTTAGCACATAATGGGATACTCTACTAGGATTAACACAATGATGTGAAGAAGGTAATACCAGGTACTTGATCAGTAACTGTCTCTTCGTACAACCAGAGGTAACAAAAGAGCCATCAAACTGGACCTTGTGGGATTGCCGCTCCATTGAACTTGATCAATTCAGTCTCACAAGCTTCAAGATAATCTCTATTATGTGGGAGGATCTCTGAGAGGTCTTCAGAGGTCTTTAACACAGGACAATGCGACCAAATTGTCAGGTTAAATTCCAGACTTGTTGGACATGGAGAACTACTGTACATGACTGAAGTGAAGAAAAAAAAGCTCTTCAGAAAAAAAAGTAAAATTGGTCATTGTCATGTGAAAGGGATAACTGTGCTAGTCTTCTGCTCAGCTTGAATCCTTTTTTTAATTTTGGTTAAAATAAACCTCCTTAATTTCCAACAGATCCTATTGGCTTAACCAGAGACTGTATATGACCAAGCAAAACATGAGAAAGATTGTATGAAATTATAAATAAATCCCCATCAATCTAAGAACAATATTTGAATCACTTCCCATTTTCTATCTAGCATACTGTCACAGTCAAGTGTGAAAATTAAATATTCCTTGACTCAAAGCTAACTAAACCTTACAGATGTAATTAATCATATCTGATTGATACACGTCTGTAAAAACCCAATTACACACACACACACACACATTGGGTCTGAACCAGATAAGAAAGGAAGTTATCTATTTTCTGAGAAACTAACTCTCTTGACTGCCAAGAGGAATGCGTGGTTGGTACCTGTTGTTGACATTGCCACTACTTTGCAATGGGTAAATACAACCCTAATCAAGAACCATATCACCACCATGCACAGAACAAATGTTGAAATGGAGAAAAAAGGAAAGTAAATAAGGTTTGTCTTCCGCTTTCTGAGGAAATGGGAAGGACACATTCTTTATTTGAATGGCGTCACATCAATGTTCTATTGTCTAATACAAGCTATGATGAAATATTTACATTCTTTTAGTGTCACCTTCACATTCACAAAATGTGCTGTTCAGGTATATCATAAAGGGCATCCTTGATTGACAGGATCTGGAGTACGAGAACATTACATATTAATGGCAAATTGCTTGCCAAGCAACATGAATATACATATTTTATATGTATTAATCAATACCATTGCATAATTTACAAGACATTGGTATGCTCTACTTGACACTTGATATTTCGTAGCCAAGATATTCAAATCTCCTAATAGATAGAGCGATACACCAATGAATGCAATATAAAATAATGATAACAAATAATTAATGCTCTAATGAAGTTTATGTCTGTGCCCAACTGCCCATATTACCGAGAGAGTCAATTCTTTGTTTGAAAACAAAAAAATTGTTCTCAAGGTGTGAAACTATACCACTGAAAATCAACACAATTAACCTTATGAACACACATGACTTTCTCACATACTACAGTCAAACCACATATTCTTTACAACTGTGTTCATTTCTTTTGAAGATCTGGAACTTTCTCCCATGAATAGACGACTTCTACGTGACCAGACAGAGTTCCAATGAATGAAAGATTGTGCAAAAGTTGTCTGTGAAAACAAACTGCTAAAGCAAACCTTATTCAAGTTCAGGGATATATACCGGCATGTTGTTCTACTAGTACCACAGGGTAGTTTGTATGTCTTTGGTGACTCAGATATAACCAAATATGAAAAGGCTCTCACAATGTGAACGTATTGGGCGGCACCTATATTTCTTTAATTTCATTCGCAAATTTGTGTAAAAAAGCAGTTTCCAAATTTCTTTACCAAATAAATCTACATCACTCGTAATCTTAGATTAGCTTTAAACATGAACGATTCAATCACCATAAATAACTATCATTGCATTTTCGAAATAATTGCCATTTGTTGGATGCTAAAAGATCATTTTACATAATAAATGCCCTTGTAGCTCCAAGTACATAATTATAGCTACATGTATAACAAATAAATTCATGTAGGCCTATACACTATTATAACAAAAAACAAAGACTGTTAGCATACCATTTTCTGCCAAATGCAATCCTTGTAAATTTGAAGATGATCCCAACAAACAGCTTTAACCCTCACCAAAGGATGATAATTTAAAAATGAATATTGCATCCAAATAGCATTATGGGCCTCCGTGACTGTGGTCAGTAACACCATGTGACATGGTCAGTTACCTCACATGATGTCCAGTCACAAACCACACAATATCCTTTGACCAACCAGCAGTGGACATAGGGACTGTCCGCATCTCAAACCAAATCAAAGGGACCGTCTGGGAACCTTATGGAATACTCTGTGCTTGAATCCACACCCTTAGGTAATATTTGACCATTCAATGACCACTGTAAAACCATCTATTATTCATATCATGAATGAGGTTTGGCCACTAATTGACCAGTGGACAATGAACTTGACCAGTGGAAGTGAGTGGACAATACACAAGCCCTGTGGGTTTCAATAACAAGTGGGCAAGCAAACAGGATATAATTAAACGATTCCTTTGGATCTTTCGTCATCAGGTGCTAACAAGGCGGGAAGGGGTTTCACCCATGTTGGCTTCAGAGCAGGGCTTCAAGTTCAACACTTATCTAAAATCAATATATAGATCACTCTGCAAAATAATGCTTCACTGATATTGATCAGATGGTATTCTGCAGGGGACAGCATATGATGCCAATTCTCCTACAGATCCTAGACATACATGTAGGTTCCTCAGAGTTACTGTCATGGCAATGTGGCTACACTATGCATGAAAATAACACTCTTTAATTTGTTTTGCATTGAACTCTTTGCACATTTTGGTGGCTCTTTTTTAAAACTTTCAGGGGCTCTTCTTGGTATTTTGGGGGCTACTTCGCCCGAGCCCTGTGTATTTCTTCCCTGATCACTTTTTTCAGAGCCAGAAGGGCGCTGACTCATAGGGTTAACCATCCTTCTGGCGTTGAACGGATGATTTAGATGGACATACAACTCTTTAACACTCCCTGCAGGTTTATCTGGTTTTCAGGGTAAGGATGGGATCTTGGCAAGAGTACTACTCAAAAGACTTGCACTATGCAGGGCAAGCTTTGCCAACTGTAGGGCTGGTCACACGTTTGATAAAATCAAGTCCTAGATATGCAAAAGGATGTCTTTTAGCTTAATAACAACATAATCGTGTTTCTTCCTGATATTACAATAACCTAAGTTGATGGAAGGATAGATTGAAAAAGTGAAAGATGAGAATACAAAGAACGGAGAGAGAGGAGGAGGAGGAGGAATGTTTGCGATCTCATTGGGATTTCAAATCTTTTTGTCAGGGATTTACACATTTTACGACTCCCTTTCATTAATCTCATTATTTATCCAATAAACAGAGCTACCATTCAATCCCAACCCATGCTAACATAACTGAAGTCTGATCTTGTTAATCAAGGCCATCTTATCATTTCTTAAGGACCTATTAGAAGATATTGAATCAGCCCCTTTCCTTTCAACTCAAGTGGATCAGCCTATTGGGTGACAGGGGTCTACATTACATAATAGAGTATAGTATTAATGACTGCTTTGAGAGAAATAGTTGTTTTATTACGCTCAAGGGAAGGTTAGAATTGTGCTATTCCCCGAGGCTTGCCGAGGGGAATAGCCCAATTGTAACCTTCCCGAGAGCGTATGAAAACAACTATTTCTCGAATATTAAAGCAGTCATTAATACTTTTATATGCCGAAAAAAAATAGACTAAAAAATAAAAAATAAAAATATTTTTCATTTTTGTCGAAGACGGGATTCGAACTCTTGCGTACAAAAGGTGATGTACCTAAGGTAAGCGCCTCAGACCTCTCGGCCATCGCGCGGTGGTTACATGCTTGGCAGTTTTGTACGATATATACATTAAAATGAATTGAAACCGGCTTCGCGTGTGATCAATGCTTCGCAAAAGCTCCATATACGGACTCTTCTTTTACTTTTGCAATGCATATTGGCACGAACTTAGATCAAGATCTATCGGCAGATGTTGTTTTTTGGTTTTTGGAAGTTTATTTTCGTCTTCATGTCAACAATGCAAGATAAAATTGTCGGTAAGATCGATCGAGATTCAATTGTATTGAAATTACCGACCAATTCTTCGCACACATAAGGTATCCTCCATCGCTCAAACCATTTTTTAACATGTAAACCTATGGGGTAACCATGGAGTAACCATGGTTATTAAAAATATTGAAATGTTTATGCATGGTTACCGAGAATTTTACAGGAACAGTTGAAGTTTATGAATGCAATTCGACCAATCAGATGGCTGGATTTCTTAAGTGAGGTATATAACAAGTAATATTACCCTGTGAATATACAGGATCTTGAATGTTATCAATGAGAGCATTGTGATGCAGCATTGCAAACAAGATAACACACACATACACCAAAGGGCTTCACCATAAGGATCACAAGATTCGAAAGGGACCCTGCCACACATGCTATGATTCAAAGTTATAACAGGGACAGGGTGATAAATGATGTTCTGTTTCTTTTGAAGCCTAAATTAAGTTAATGTCAAAAGGAAGCAGAGAGGGGCCGGGGAAGGGGGTGGGCGCTCAACCTGAGTTTTGCCGAAGGAATCATGAATCTTGAAAGGGGTGGGGGCTGCACAGTCTGTTTTCTGCTCAAGGAAATTATTAAGTGGAGTAGCCCCCAAAGTGCTCCATCTTGAGAATACATTTTGGTTGTTGAAGAAAATGTGAAAAGAGTCCAACAGAAAAATTTAAAATATGTGGGGGTTTTCACCCCCTCCATTTTTTTATTTTATATTGAAACAAGCAACCTCTCTCTGCTGACCAGTGTGGGTATCTGTTTGAACATCAGGCATAATAGTGTAGTCCAAACAAAGTTTGTTTCATAAGGACCATGATAGCATGAATACACATCATAAAACATGTTCACCAACAAACAAATCAACTGACAAGGGGCCGCTTCTGAAGGCACCTACACAATAGCGGCTAAAAATAGACACATGTTTATGGTGGACCAGTTCAAGTAATTATCACTGCATAATCTAATCAAGAACTGCAGCAAGCACCATAAACCCTAGGTCCTAATTACACTTGATAAACAAGAGGCACTATCAAAATACCCCCCCCCCCCCCCCTAAAGAAAAAGAAAAAAATTGTTGGGAGCAATATACAGTCCTCTTACTCTATACAGAGGTAAATATCCATTAATCAATTATCACTTATTTCAGCTTCTCTTAGACTTAGTGCTAATTGCTAAAGATGGCAAAGCATGCTGTTGAAATACAATTGCCTAAAAAAAAAGAGGGTGTTTCAAAAGAATATCCTTATATTTTTCAAATCTTTCTGATCAGAGAACATCTAGGGCCCCCATAAATTACAGTAGTTTCTTGGATGGAAACGAATCCTGAGCTGAGACAAGTCTAGCTCAATTTTTCCCAGCAAAAATATCTGACCATGGACAAGACAAACACACCCACATACACATATCAAAATAAAAGTGAAAATCTAAAGATAGATGCAAAACTATTCAAACGGGTAGGCCTATATTATTTTACAACAGGAAGACCTACTTCTGCTTTCTCCCATCAACATAAGAATAATTAAAGTAAACTATTTATAGGCACAGTACACAAAGCAGTCCTTGTAGAGAAGAATACAATTAACTACGCAAAGAGACCTTACTACAGTGTAGTACTGTAATTTTCTTCCGTTATACAAGACGTTCTTAGTCACGTTTGTAATCAGACCCTAAACTGGACAGACATTGTACGTTTTCTTTTACTTCAGTGGTGTATAGGGTTTCCCCTACAAAACACTGGAAGTGGAACCTAAACACAAATGAGAAATTTAATGTTTATAGCATATAGATTATCATTTGAAACTTAAATATCACCAAATATAAATGGGATGTTCATGCATTTTTAAAGTCACAGTTCAAATAAATGAGATGAAAAGGCTATTTTACCTTAGAGGACAACCCGCCAAAAAACTCATCTTTGGCATGAAGCATAGTTGGAAGATATTCACGCATATCTAGCTGATCAAGAGCAGTCAATTCCACAGAGTTCACCAGATCAAGACCAGTAATAACTTCTTGATCAACCTACTGAAATCATTGGCACTCACTAGGATTTAATGTTCAAGTTTATGATTGCATCCTCATCAGTTTCGGTTCAAGTTTTTTATTTCAGAATTGGCTCTATCCGTGAAAGAGCTGAAGTTGAGCACTGTCCGGCCAATGGGCAAGTTCAGGAGAATGTTGAATGTTCTACAATAATTGAGAATCTTTGTCAGCTTCTCACCAGATTGAGGGGAGTCCATCCAAACATTCAAATTACAAATCAGAAAGTCCAAACTTCACAGGTTAAAATATTGAGTACCGGTAGTCATATTTCACATGCAAAGTTTTACAGATTTCAGATATGTTCTAAAAAAGAACAAATCCTGCTAAGAAACCTGTTGAATACGCAGAGTCTGTGGCATCTTCGGTTCACACCGTCCAAGTCTTGATCTATACAATAGAGGATGTTTCTACTCGCTATGTTTTCAAGAAATCATGATTCCAGTAGCAGAGAAGAGTTCTGTTTTCTGTTTTGGTTTGATTACGTAGAGGGACATGCTCCAGTGGATCCTTCCAAGCAAAGTCTAATTATGAACCACTCATCCATGCCACTTTCGCAGATAGTTGCCCTATTCAACTGAATGGTAGATTCTATACTACATTGACTCTATTCAACCATGTGCTACTGCCCATTTAACTTCATCAGCATAACAGTAGCTGGATGGGTCCATTCTACAAATAGGGGTGTTGCAATAACTGCATGACTACTCAAGCCATGTCTTTATTTGAATGATATTGAATTTATTTGCCAAATCAAAGGAATAACCTCTGTTGTAAAAAGTCTATAGGCTCAATTTTTTTCACACTGTATGTAATCAGTAAGATACTACACATCGATATGAATGGTAAATAAAATAAATGGATGGGTTGCGATTATGAAAGGTCTTGAAAGAGGAACTGCATAAGATATTTCCCCCGAAAAATTCTGAAATGTGATTTACGTCATTCCTCATTCATCCATGAATATGAAAACAAATACAGCTTCAAATTAATGCTCTATTTGCTAAAAATATACAATTTCAGTGTCATATTGATTAGTTTCGTTTTTACTAATCTTATTCATTCCTTCTTTCACAACCTACTGTCTATATACGCCAACCTTAATATCAATGTGCCCAAATTTACAGCTGACGATTCTGACTATCTATATTTTGGCAATCAGACCATATGCACCCCTTTCCTCAGAGTCAACTCTTCCACAAATATTCCTCGCCTGAATACAAAAGATGAGTACAAACTCCAACCCCCTCCATCTCAGAATGTAGTCTCATTATTCAGCTACACTTCATCTTTTCTCAAAATTTCACACAACTTTCAACAGATAGAAAAGAACTGTTCTTCAAACTCTCCTCTGCTACTGCTGCTATGTCTACGCTTTCAATCTGATGATTGAAGCTATTCAGCGGACAGTGGAAATACCACCATTGTATCAAACATACCCTAGTATGATGCTTTTGAAAAGTCTGTTTGAAGACTAGCCACGGTCCATTCATTGTAAGTCTCCATTGTTATCTGCGGTTGACGTCAGATCTAACTACAATAGTACAGTTTTGCTGCTGAAAAGGGTTCTATAATGATGCAATTGTGAAGTCCCAACTCTGGCCTTCTAATCAAAAGACATAGTGTTTGAGAAGACTCTTCCCCGATTTATTTTCTTTTGATATGGAGACAAATATTCAATGAAATCAGGGAGTGGGGAGGAAATGAAATGATCATAGATGTATCTAGTGATCTAAATTTTGGACAGAATCAATCAAATTTAATGTATCCGTCAAGGAATTGGACAGAAATAATTCTTTGACTTTTGCAAATCTTTATTAAAACAATAATACAAAAAAGTAATAACTTCTCTAAAGTAAAGAATTTAATATCGATTCATGGAGATGCTCCCAATCAAATTATTGGGATAACCTAAATGAATTGTTGTGTCCTGATTGATAAGTAGTCTACTCCGACATAATTGATGGATATTCTCTGAATAATCAAAATAAATATGTTTATCATTGTTCACAGGATATTAATAAGCCTGTCAGCCCCAACATGAGCATGTATTCTTATTTGTTTGTTTGTTTTTATATGTTGCATGCAGAAACCAGTCTTCTTAAAAATTTAAATCTGTGTGGAATGTCAAAATCAATAGGTTTACTTCCTTCTCTGAATCAGAGGGTCCATATTCTTGGAATTGTTAAAGATGCAGTGAGTTAGAAAATAGAAGATTAAGAAAGAAAGGGAGAGAGGTAGAGAGGGGGAAGAGAGAGAGAGAGAGAGAGAGAGAGAGAGAGAGAGAAAGCACAGTGTGAGAAATAGGAAGTACATTGACACATAGTGAGACAAGACACACCTGTGACCTTCCTGTTATCCTCTTGAGCTTTACTTTAGAAGACAAAAAAAGCTACAAAACTTGACATTCATCTGATCATTCAAGCCACTTACAAACACGCCTTTCCTTTTCGTTTCTTGGAATATCGGAAATTGATCTCCGAATGCAAACAAGTGTCCGTCAAATGACCCCAGGTTAGTCACCATGGCTTGCTAAAAATTGGAGGTGGGAATGTCTTGTGAGGTGGGAATGTCTTGTGAGGTGTGACAAGAACCGTTTGGTACCAATCAATAATGCTTGAGACTTCATACCATGGTTAAAGGGCACCGATCATCAATTAAAAGTTTGCTCTGTATGCCTACTTTTTAAGGGTTTTATACCAGTAGCCATTTATTATACCACTTCTGTAAAGAGATACTGCAAGTATGAATTTCCAAAGTAAATCAGTCAATACACCTGTATGAGAACACCAGTGCATAGTAAGTTAATTTCAAGTTAACTTCTGTGCAACAACTATGACATGAAATAATGTTCCCCTCATACCCTTTAATCCTTAGAAATAGTCATGTCTCAAACAGTTTTGGGGATGATTTAATGTCTTATAATATTATCATATATCAATCATGTTCTGATTTGTTTTTTTATGGGAGGAAGGGGGGAGGAAGGGGGGAGCAGGGAAGGACATTTGATGCCCTTTAAGTCTAGGAAGGCCTGTGTTTTCATAACTTTTCTTTGAATGTATTCTTCTCATTGATCGAGGGAGGACAGAAAGGTCATTGAATTAGCCTTTTCACAGTCATTTTCTGCCTGATTGAGATTCAAAAGGATTTGGCTTTTCCAGGGAACCTCTTCCACCCTTGTCAAGTTTCATGGTCAGGAGTATAGGCCACTTTGGATGAACTAATTGATTTTAGTCAGAATGAAACGAATGCAGTAGGAAAAAACACAGAAAACCTTTTTAAAATAATGACTTTTCTAGGAAGGTTGTCTTGTTTTAGGACCATGTAAATACTTAAGTTTATTTAAATAATTAACAGGTAGGAAGCAAAACAAATTTAAAAAAAAAGGGAAATCTGTTTTCCAACTGCAGCATCAAATATGATTTGAAATAGCACAAATATCTAATTTCAATTGAAAATAAATAAATAACTTATCAGTCTTCAATCTGCACTTTATAATATCATTCAGCTCTGGAAAGCTATCAATTTGAGAATAAAATCTTATAGACAAAATCAACATTACTACAGAAGATATTCACCATTTTAGAGCGAAAGTTATATTTTTTGTTATTATTGAATGATTATCCTAATAAGTTAAATTAAGAAGAGTGATTATTAATGGATTAGCTCATTTAGGTACTATTTCGGTGTTCAAGGAAGGAACATTTTATCAATAACCTAATTTTCATTTGTTTGTTCCAATCATGTGAAACTTCATGAATTCATTTCATATCAGTACATTTAGTTTGCGTAATCTACATCCCAAATAAAAGATTTAAATTGTGATACGAATGGTGAGTAATTTTGGCAGGAAGGGGACAACGGGAAGTGGACATAATGTATGGAGGTCATGAAGTCCAGTTTAATCCAAGTCCTTTATAATGTCTGGTGCAGCTACGCAAACTGACCTAAAGCCATAGGATGACCTATACTTGTCGCAGAGTTGATCCACAAATTGACTCAGGATCGCGTACAAACACAAGTAGACCTGTAACTCATCAAATAGATTTATTCCACTTTACGAAAATTTGTAAAGAATGCAGAATTAGACAAGACCTCACTATTGCATAAAAGTGCTTGCATACACAGGTCTTCATCTGTTCACAGTCAACAGCGCATTAACTGTATGTGAAAGTACCGTATGTTACTAAATGCTCTTCTGGCTCCAATCCCAAACAGAAAAGTTGCTGAAGTGCCTGCTTTTCTCCAAAAAAAAATATTAGATGGAGAAGTCATCCATACTGAATGCTAAAGATGAGTGAATAAGGGGGAGGGGGCAGTGATCAAAATACATCACACTTGAAGCAAATAGTGACAGAGAGAAAGGTGCCAGTATTCCACCTACTACCGATGAGAAAGCATTTTTAAAGTGAGATTTGTTGAATGAAGAGTTTGTCTTGTGTAAACTGGACAGCATCTTGAGAGAAGAAAGGATGTGGAAAGGACTTACAGATCTATTCTCATTACAATGAGTGTATAAACATTTGGATTTCAGATTGGTTGGATTTTACTGGGATTCTGGTGAGAATTAATGGCTTTAGTATTGACAAATCATCTACTTTTAAACATCATTCAAACTCATCAACTTTCACCTGGTACACCTTCATTTGTGTGTGTACATGTTTTTTTCTTTTTTCTTCTTCAATTAAGATTGAATACATCGTCTGTTTGGAGCCATAAGGGCATAAACCATGTAGAAAGTAATATGAATTAACTTCCTCATAGCTCCAAACAGATGAAATGCATTAGTTTATACACGTCATAATACCCATATGCATGATGTACAACTATGAAAGTTGCAGAATAGAAAGATTTTTTTCTCCAATAAACCAAAATTGCCTGATACTCTGGAGTTTACATGAAGTTATATAATGCTTGTTTACCAAGCGTCCAAGAGCTTTCAATAACAAACAATTTGTGGTTACAGTTATATTCATATTTATGACCATTGTCGCTCTAAATGACCAATATGATGTCCTTCTTTTTTGCTGGTAAAAAAGTGCAGTCAATTAACACTTACAATCCTTTTATAATCCATGATTATGGGGTTCAGTGACATACCTTTGCTCCATTAAACATTCAAAAAGCTCACCAGGGCAACTTATTTTTTTCTTTCTGTTTTGGAAACCAGGAACAAGTGATATTTGACCTTCTTATATCGATATGCCCTGATAAATGGATAAGTGTGTTTAATCCAATAATATGACGGCAAACAACAGGATTTAATACCAAAGGCTGGTTGGCTTCTGGCATCTATTGCTAACCATGCTTTTATATTTCATCTGTAATATGAGCATTTTGGGTTAATGGCTTTAGCAATCCCGTCTGGCACAATGAAATTCACTCCTGAAAATTTCTATACAGGTTCGAATCAGTACACAGAAATAAGCTCAATAGAAGCAAGGATCAGGAGTACAAAATTGTGATGTAGTCAATATTAGAGAAATAAATGTGCGAGGTAATATAATTGCATAGGCTGGTGGATTGCAAAGAAAGAGAGTTTAAGTGAATTGAAACGACTTCTTTCGACTATTTTTCCTGTATTAAAGACAATGACTTGTTCAAGTTTATAATGAAAAAATCCAGATCACTTATTCATGCATGATGAAGCAACTATATTCTATAATTGTCATTTTAAAATTTCCATAACTTCTATTATTTTCCATTTCCTTTTGGGACATCACACATTTTTAGTCCATCGCGGTAGTCATAAAAAAATGGAAAAAGCTTGGACAAATATTTGGAATAAGCAGGAGGGAAAACTAACACCTTTTATCATTTAGCAAATTTGTACATCCTTCAATATTTCCTCTAGGGTCAAGTCTGGGTGAAAAGAGAAACAAAAATGGAGAATAAATGACCGGACCCAGCTTCCACTTCACAATGGTCAAGAACTTAATAATTAACAAGATGTTAGCTTGGTGCTAATAATGGAGAAGATATGTCTGAACACAAGCATTTAGCTTAAAGAAACAATACGCTATGAAAACATTTGAAGTACAGTGTCAACATAAGCTGAAAAGTGTTCGGTAGCTTATTTGAAAACGGTCAAGTAGGTCACTCAAAAATGCCAATCATCACCATCATCTCATATAAAAGATGAATAAAATTACAGTTAGTTCTTACATGTAGCTCATTGGAAAGTGCAGAGGCAAGTAAGAAAGGATTCATGAATGTTAATGACCAAGTCCTAATCTATTCATATCAATTATCGGCCTTACTATGAAAAATAATGATCAAAATATTTTCCAATATATGATAGAGAAAATTATTCCACAAATAAAATTTACATTGCAAAGGAGGGTAACATTAGAATGTCTAAAATTATTAATAAACCGATTTACAATGGTCAGTACATGCGGTCAATACATGCGTATCGGTATGGCTAGAGGGGAGTAAAGCCGATGACAAGTAAGCTCATCCTAATTCAACACACCTCCTGACCAATTGATTGACCGACTTCACTGAGCAGGAAATGTTGGATAATAAATATAACTTGTTTGATGCACTGCTTGTCATCATCAGGTGCCCTCAAGAAAGCCATAGGTCCCACGTATTGTCATAGAGAGTAATGGCCTTCTTGCGCGTAGCCAACACTATTAGCCTCACTAAATCTGTTTCTTGTTACATTTCCCTCTTTTTAAATCAACATGATCAGCATAATGCTTTTCCTGCTCTGGTCTACAGAACATTAGACAGACATAGAAATAACACTAACAAATTTGGTAGTCTAGGCAAAAAAAAATTCTTCTGGAAAACAACTGAAAGAGGGTTTTTTCATCATATTTTACATTTATATGTATACACAAGAGGATAAATTCAAATGCAGTCATTGTCATACCAATTAAGAGAACCGCCGTCCCGTAGCTAAAATTCTTGTTAATTTACTAAAACTTGTCACTTGGGTGTGATTAAAGACTACTATCTTTAGTCCATGGGTACGTCTGTCCACCTGTCCTGACACATGGTGCCATTCATAACTCACTGATCTAGCTCTAGGTGCTGGACAAAACCTGGCAGGAAATCTGTCATTCCAGCCAAATTATATTCCATGACCCAAACAGCTTTAGAAAGATGATGATACATAGGACACTCAGGAGTGGATGATAAAGTCTGTTCAGATTACCGAAAGAGGAAATTTATACACGGAACTCGTATAGAGAATTAGCTGTAGCAAAGCGAGCATAAACCGCTTATAGAGGCAATATGCAATTTGCGGTATAGAAATATCTTATTATTATAAACACTGGATAACATAATGAAACATTGGCCTATATATATATATATATATAGGAAAACTTATTTTGAAGAGATCAAATAACGCAACAGCTGGCCAATGATTGGTGCATATATTCATTTATATTTTAAGCCCTGCTGAACTTTAAGGTTAACCTTAAAGTTCAGACAAGAATGAGACCCTGATGCTTTTTCTGAGTTTTTGTTTCAAATAATGCTCAATCATGTGTTTCCCTATACTGCATTTTGTTGTTTAACATTTTAGACTATAACAAATAATTACCTATAGGCTATGACATAACTATGTGATTTTGGTATAGCTATCCAATGAATGTTGGTTGACTGAACAGGGGTTGTGGGGGTGGGGGGGGGGGGGGGGCATCTTTCCCCCGAGTTACAAAACATTTCAGGCCTAGATCTCGTAAACTTACCATCAAATTCTTATCCCTATAACGAGGTTTATACAACATTCACCCATTGAAGTAAGGTGTAGAAGAAAATTAGGAATGGTCATTAGTTTATAAAAAAGTAATCTTTGTGAAGACTTTCATATGAAAAGCTTTGTAAAGACTTCACATAAAAGGAGCGAAAGTGAAAGAAAACTGAAGCAATTAAAGGTTGAGACTTAAAATAGGATCATGTCGCTAAGAATTGACATAAGATTTACTCAACAGTTTGTATATATACACAGAACACATGACAACGAAGCCGATAACATAAAACGCATTATACACCATGTGATCTTTATAATCCATTCACAATGATAGCAGAAGGAAGGGAATCCTTATATCTCCAAAATGACTTTTCTGCCATCTCTTGGGATGTTTCTTTTTATTATACAGACTAAAAATAAACCAAGCTTGTAAGGTCCTAAGGTTTCAAAATTGCCACGGTTTGGTTTCTAATTTGACTAATATGTTATACTTTTCTAGTATTCAGTCCAATGGGATTGCTTAATGTAGGGTGCCATGTTGTATGTAGGCTTCCTGGGGAATCGGCAAGGAATCTGAAAAAGACGGGTCTATTCAGTTGGACTTATTAAACATGAGACAACGGGTAACATGACAAATACAGCGGCTTTAGAGAAGATGAGTTAAATAGGTCAGAAGAAAATTACTTAATAGTTACAGATATATGCACAGAGAGAGAGAGAGAGAGAGAGAGAGAGGGGGGGGGGGGGAGAGAGAGAAAGAGAGAGAGAGAAGGAGAGAGAGAGAGAGAGAGAGAGAGAATGACAGAGGAGATAGAAAGAGGGATAGAGGAAGGAGAGGGGTGGGGGAGGGGGAGACAGAGAAGGGAGAAGGGAGAGAGAAGAGATGAGTATGGAAAGGGAGTGAAATGGGAAAGGGGAAGAGAAACGGAACAGATGAGGAAAAAATGCTCATGTAAGGAATACACAAATTGGGGCGCGTTCATGCTTGATTTTGAAGGTAGAATGAGCGATCTGAAACGCTCATCGTAAACGCTCATCGTGATCGCAGTTCCACGGTGTAGCTGTTCATGCTTACTTCTCTGGCTCATCCAGGCAATTCTCCTAGTGTGGCATTGTGTGACCTTCACTGTGCATGCTACGTAGACCCACTAGAGGTCAGTGCGTTGACCCCATTTAAACGCGTTTACAATTGTAAACGCATCTTTTTGTGAGTTTACGATCGGCGTTCGTGATCGCCGTTTTTCGGTGATTCTACAAAAGTGAGCATGAACGCAAGCGTGTTTTAAACTAAACACGTAACAGATGCCTGATTCTGGCCGTCAAAATCAAGCATGAACGCGGCCTTGGTTGATTGTAGAATAGAAGACGGCTTTTGCTTACAGCCAACAATATATCAAAAAAAGTTTATTTTTTCAGAGTCATTGGTTCCTAAAATCCTGGCCATGTACTGAATAACCTATTTTATGACATTATAATGTTTCCATACTACCTGTCTTGTTAACACATATCAAACAAGGAAATAAACAGTTCTTACACTCTTTCTACCCTACAAGGAGGTTAACAATCTTGAGCTATATCTGTTATGCAACAGACAATGGAACCGAACTGTTAACCAAACAAAATCAAGTGTGACTTCAAGATTGCTGCACTTTGCACAAAAGATAACAAGAGGATAAGCTTCCCATAACAATAACAGAATGCTTATGGTGGGATATAACTGCTCCTTCGTAGAATAAATCACTATTAGGCCTAACTTTCTCGGAATATAAGAAGCTGTGAAGACCACAGAATAAGCTTTTCCTCTTTCTTAAAGATTTAAACAAAAATGGAAATCAATTTCTGTGAGTGAAAATCCCAAAATCTCTAATACATGGATTAAAAGAATCCTAATGAATTAATCTGCAAGACTTCAGTATTAATATATAGAATCATCTTTTAATGGGATATTACTGCAACTCAACGGCAATGAAATTACAACAGGAGCAATTACATCAAATGTTTCTTTATCTTATAAGTGGCTGACAGTAGTTTGAAAAATGAAGGAATGAGATAAATAGTTCATCTTCTAGATGACAGGATGACAGCCAATAGCTCCTTGGCTCACCAAGCAATATAGTATCCGTTTAATCCCTTGCTTTTCAAAATGTGCGAAGAGTCAACGAGGAGAGACTAGTCCGATTGGACCAATCCCTTCAGAACAAAAGACCCCTTGGAAGAGTGGTCAAGAAAGAGATCAAAATCACCAGACCAGACCAAGTTCCAACTGATCGGTCAGTTGGAAAATCCAGGAACTCCTCAAGGAACCTGGGAATTACTTCTCATAAAGCAGTATCCCTAGCTTCATCTAGGTGTAACAGGCTCTTGACTTGCCTGAGTAACATCCCTTCCCCCTCTATATCCTCACGTTTCTGTCCTTTATCCATCTCAAGCTGAAGTAAGCCTTATCAATCTCCTACAATCCTGGATAGAGCTTTGATATAAGATCTATCTTCCATCCAGGGTCTTCTTTTTGTCTCTGTTGAAGAACCTGGGAAATATGATCATTGCAAGAGCACTTTTTTGACCCCTTTTGTAATTTGTACCAGTCTACCACAGGGAAAGTCGGGGGGGGGGGGGGGGGGGAGAGTTTATTGGTTGAACGGCAAACAGTTAGGCCTGATATTTACCCCTCCCCCCCCCCCCCAAAAAAAAGGGGGGGGGGGAGAAAAAAGAGAATCCAGTTTGTGTGTGCAGTTACAGTGAAATCTTGGATAATAAACCTAAATTCTGACATTGCCACGTCTAGCTGTCATCTTATGGGCCCCCATTAGTGTCATATAGGTCAAGTCGTTGTTTTCCGTGCCTGGTGAGTGCCTGGTGAAACGCCGAGACCTTGATCTTACATGTCACAGCCGTGGATGTCGCTAAACTAATTTAGCACAGATAGGACAGGCATAGACAGAGACGTTTAGACGAAAGACGGTGTTTGCAGCCATGATAAGGCACATATTCAATTAGACTTAGAGGAGGTAGTGGAGTAGGGCTTCATTTCTGCTACGTTCCAATTCCTTTCGTCTCTTACCGTGACGAAGCGAAGGAAACAAATAAGACATAAAATGCAGCACATGGGGATTCACGTGCGAGTCTTCAGCCATGTCTAAACTGTTATTCTTCACATTAAGCATAGTCATTATATAAGTTTGTGGAAATAAAAAAAAGTTTCTGAGAATTGAAAAAGAAAACAAAAAGTTCACAGAAAAAATGAGACTTTACTTTTTTGTGAATGGTCATTTTATTATGTTTAGTTACTGTCTGTGTGTCTTTGCTCTGTGTAGTTCTTTTGAATCATGTTAATTGTTATTAGAAAAACCCAGACTGTCAGTTGTGAATAGATGAAAGTCTAAACCTATTTTACTTTCTATCCCCAGGTGCAACAGTTTATAAAGTACTTCTCCATGAATAGATTCTTTTACCCCCGAAACACGAATTGGTATTACAACAAACGAAATACTTCTACTGAAATATAAGATGATTCATCTAAGTAAGAAATTGGGAGGTCAACAGTTTGACAAACTTTCTACCCGTATTGGTAAGCTCACAGATGTATCATTTCTTGGGCATTCCACCTGTTAACCACAAGAAACAAAAGAAACAAAAGAAACAATTAAGTGATTTCAGGACAACAATGGGAAGACCTGGTGGTGGTTTCTATGGCCGGGACATGCTGGAAGGTGAATGGCATCGATTCCCCTTAGTAAAGTGAAACTAATTTGAGAGTGAAACCCTAGAAATTGATGTGGTTTGTTGCCTCTTGAAGAACTGTAAGCTGTACTTCCAAGAAAATATCATACATCTTCTACAACAACATTGTGGTTGATATATTAAAGAGATCCAACTGTTACAAAGTGTCCTCTCAATTTAGTTCAAAATTGAAACATAGACATTACTAGAATATGAGGAATTCTAACACCTACATGCAGGGTACCATTATGACTTTTCATGTATCATAAAATGAAAAAATGATAATTGTGATTTAACATTTCACTCAGCTGCATATCATTACATGTGCAATTAGTTCATTACATTTCAACAAGCATGTTTTCTTTTCTTTCTATTATCATTCATTTTTTTCTTCAGATCCCTCCAGTTCTGTCTTAATTGTTTGAATATTAAAAAATTGTTGATAAATCAAATATTCTATTCTGTTGAGACTTGTTTAAATCCTTATGGAGGAAAAAAAAATACACACTTTTGTGTACCTATTCCCTGCCTATATCTTTAATTTGAAAACTTACACCAACAAACCTTTGGTAGCACAAACTTGATTGAAGGAGAACAAATTCCACTGCTCCTTGAAATGTCTGAATCTGAATAATATAATAAATCACATGCACCTGCTGTTCCCTCAAAGCCAATTTTATCATATCAAATTTTGATGAAAAGCACTTTTTAAAGTGTTTCTTTTTGTTTTGTTTGGGGGGAGGGGAGGGGGGGGGGGGTATGTCTTCCAACCAATAGCCCTCCTCGTGGCTTTTCAAGGCAATAATCACAGAATGAAAAAATATTATATGTTCAGAGCCAGAAGGGTGCTTACTGTATTAAAGTATATGAGTGAACGTCCTTCTGACTCAAAACTAAAGATTTGATTGTTATTGTGTCTTAAATTGAATCTTTTATCTAATTATGAAATATTGCATATCATGTAATATTAACCTACTGAAATAATAGTCAAAGAGCTCACAAAATCATTCAGAAAATTTAGTGATGATGGTTTCTTATCAGAAAGCATGAATTGGATGCAGCAAATTGGTAAGACAATTAGTACCAACAAATGAACTGGGTCAAAATACTGCACTCAATATCTCATCTGGTATTCTTGTCCACAGTCCATACATGTAGTTTGGAACTTGTTATGTATCTATTTTCTTCTCATCTATTCCTGTCTGCTAATACCTTACAGTTGTGAGTGACATCCGAGACAAATAAATGTCATTACCTCTTAGACAAAAGAGCTCACCAAAATAGATTCTCACACTTTCTTATCCTACTACCACAAACAAAGGAAGAAACAAATGTATCCTTGTTTAATTGTTTTTTATTTGTTTTTGCAAAGGGTGTCACTTAGTGACTCACAAATACAACTACAACTACAAGCGACCCTTTCACTCGTATATCTCATGATAAACCAATGAAACCACAGTGCATTATAAGGATGGTTAAGATACGTCACTGATTAAAAGAAGAAAGTGATCGATACTGGCCTAATAGTTCAGTGACCTTCCAAAACAGGTTCTTAATTATCTCATATATCTCACATTAAACCGATGAAACCATGGTGCATTAAGGATGGTTTAGATACGTCACCGATTAAAATAAGAAAGTGATCGATACTGGCCTGATAGTTCAGTGACCTTCCAAAACTGGTTCTTAATTATCGATTGAAATACACAACAATGAGAATCCTACCGGCAAATTATTAGCCCAATAAATGCTTTTGATCGTACCCCCAAGAGCTTATTTTAGACCTGCAAGACCATACATCTATTTGCAGCATATATTGGAAATCAATTTTTCCAGATCAAGAGGCCATTGTGGAATCATCAGTATCGTTCTTAATGAAAAAAGATGACGTATTTACAAATTGGACACCCCTTGTTGTTTGTTTTTACTTTGTTTTAACAATCTGAACCATAACGTGGCGGGTTCATATCTTGGCCCAATAATCATGCCCTATACAAGTCGAGCATTTAATTCATAATTGTAGCTCCTTACCCAGGTGAAGTAAATGCATCATAGTGTACCTGATAATCATTCTCATAAGTATTAATGCATTTTTAAACCAGCGAAACTTCAAAATACCAGTATATGCATGCTCTCTTGAGAGTGTTAAAAAAGTCCTTGCAAAATTAGCCTGCAGTTTGTCTGAAACATGAATAGTACAGATGGACAGTGTGATAGAGTATGATATGTCTCACAAATGTAGATGCTTGCCGATGACAGAATTTCACCTCAATCCAAACTATAAAACTCTGCTCAGCGGTAGAATAGTGAAAAATCCCTCACTTCTCCCTGACACACTAATATCTGACTCCTCACGAATCCCCTTACATCAAACATTTTCAAAACCATACTCCCTAGCGCATAATTTGAATAAAATACATCTACATTATATTTGTGTGTCTCTGTAGTGCCATAAGAGAAGATGAAATATATCAATTTGAGGCATAAAACGGACAGATATGTCATAAATTTGGATTTAGACCCAGGGACTGGTAATTTCATTTGACACAAGTCTGAACCCACAAGCACTTAGCCATCATGTTTGCACGTGAAAAGCATGTGCAGGAAGTATGATCGTGATTATCATACTTCTTCATACTTCTGAAAGTAGATTTTTATCAATTCAAATCTGAAATCATCCTCAAAAGTGTTGTTCCCTTCTGTTTGAAGTTCCGTTACAAGGTTTTACATTTTGAAATAGTTTTGTACGTGACTTTCTGTGAATGGTACGTTTCTGGATAAGACGCAACCACAAGCACAAAAATGAAGATATTTATGATCATAATAACATTTAGATATTTGAATGAGATATTTTTTTATTATAAAGATGAAGATAATGTACTATTTGCAACCCTTTCAAGCGGTATCAACCAACTCATCTCAGATGTCCTTGTAGTAAAAAAGCTAACACACATAACCAGGAAAGTGGTCTAGGGGGAAACAAATGTCCTGTCAATATCTTTTATTTTTTTAAAGTTAGAAAGAAAGGGATACTAGTGCCCTAATTTCAAAATATTTCTAATATAAACAGGTCAGCAATCTATTTAAATCAGAAACCCATTCTGAAAATAGAATTTAATTTCACACATCATGAAGCTAATTATTGTAAAACTGTTTCAAACTGTTAGATTAGTACGTTTCCATGGCTCTTGTTGTAGAGGATATTGTGGTTTGATCTGATTGAGGCAATATAGGTTTCCAGACAGATTATGTGATTAAATGATTCAAATGGGCAGCTTTAGAAATTAATTCTACCTTGATAGCCTTTCATTCCTGTTTACCGCAAATTTGACCAAATGACGAACACAGGGAGTACTTAAAATAGCACATGATTTTATGTCCACCTTTTACAAGCATAGGTGTCTGTATAAAGCAGAAACTGAAACAAGATCAATTAATGTTTGCAGGAACTTCCTTATAATGTCGAGGTTGGAAATTGACTTTACAAAGGTTAGTTGGATTTGGAATTAAATCATAAAGAAAATTGATTGATCTGATTTAAGGAAATTGGAACAAAAATACATAGATCATTTGCATGATTCAGTTCACATATTTAAAGCATTCAAATTAATTGGCTTAGTATTCTTTTTCCTCAGAATGCAGGGTTTGGAAATTATATCAATTTTGGTAAAACTCACGTCACATGATGTACATGTATTTGGTAATCTTCTCCACTTTTTTCTCCATTTTTCATATTTTTGGTGGAGAGAGGGGAAGTTTGGTGCTTAGTGGGATTTCATGAGGTACAAATCTAGGGATTGGTTGCTAGGGAGCATGAGTGCATGTTTCTCATCAAGGGGTATCACCCCCCCCCCCCCCCCCCCCCCCTCTCCCCCTCCCCCAACATTGGTGAACTTTCGTAACTTTGCTGTCGAGGTTAAAAACAAATTTGGATTTATGATAAAGTGATTACATTGTGAAAGAAAACCATCCGAAAGCAACTGAGGAAGACGATTGAGTAATACACATGAACTTGAAGGTGTGTATACTTGCTAATACTGTGAGGTTTTAGGATCATCAAAATGAACACGACTCAATCTTTCTGAAAGTCACATACACTGCACAAACAGTTTTTTGTTTTTTTTCATGGAGTTTGGTCCAACTTTTTGGTTATTTCTCATCATTTTTCACAACACAAGGATATTCAAAGAACAATCCTTTTCACGAGATATTTCTACCATGATCTTCTTCTAATATGACATACACTAAACAGACAAATTATAAATAAATTTTGCTCTATAGCAGAACCCAACAACTGTCTCTTTAACGTTGTTGTCGCGGAGGTGAACATAGGTTGTTGGAATGAGTCAGGGTAGAGGCATGATCGACATAACACACAGGTAAGCTAGAGAGGATCAGACACGAACCTGACTCATAGAAACACTCATCCTACTCCTACTTCAAACAGCTAGGGTGTTGGGGTTAATCTTCAAGCATCATAATACAGGAAAATCCTGTCATACACAGTCTCTATAATACTTGATATTTTGCACTCACAAAGCGCACAGTATGAATACTTCAATTTACAAATACAACGCATGTACAGTCTCAGTCCATTTATGTGCACCATCTCCACTCTCACTGGTATTCCTAAAGTGCAACATACATGTACATGTAATTTGCATTCTAATCAAGAAGCAATGCATACATTTTGAAGACTAATTTGCCCGTCCTTGTCTTATATAAATACACTGAGCCAATTTTTGCTGAAGAATTATTAGAATTTTATTGCGAGTTGTGACATGACTTTCCTACATGAAATTGTTGTTCTTACAGACAATACGCACAAAGAGTATAATAAGCATGCATATATGTCCTGACCGATACTAGCTAGGACTCATTGACGGGAAGAGGAGGAGGTAGGGAGGGGTTGGAGTAAATGTAGACTTCAGTTGCTTGACAGCCTGTTGTGGAAGAAAGGAAATTTGTTTAGTTGTCTAATTAGAGCTGGGCTTCCCCCATTCATTATCTTAACATCCTGCTCATTAGCAATTCAACTTGACTTACGACTGACCGCTATACTCACTGTTGGTATATATATAGCAAACCATCAGCAGAAATGTATTGCTACTCATGACACGGAGATCCCATGCAGAAGTATGACAACTCACTAGGGCATTCTTGCAAAGTATTATGGGTCATCATGTCATAAATTACAGATAAAGCTTTACATACCAGTATATCATCGTTTGGAGCCACAAGGGCAGTAACTCATACACGTTAACACAGTGTTAAAGCCCTTCTGGTTCAAACAGATGATATGAGAGTAATGAGACTGGGGTTACTGTGCTTTTTTAAGTAGCCAAAGCTAACACACCAGTACTCTACCTCCTGTAAACCTAAGTTTTAATATTAATGGGCAATGTTAACCACCTTAATAAAACGCTTTGACTTTCATATGTGTGGAGTCGGAAGGGAGTTAACTCAGTGTAACAGTATGAGTTAAGGCCCTTCTGGCTACAAACAGACCCTTTCTACTAGATAGGCCTACCCTCACTGCCAAAGAAAATCTACGGCTCACAGAGTTGGAGGATTGAATTGTCTCTCCAAGCCCACAAACCAGAGTGATTAAATAAGGAAAATGGCCATCTTCTTTTATTGAGAAGTACAAACAACAACCACAAAGAATAAAAATGAAAAGATAATAGTTTGACTTGACCACCATGATCTATAAAGCGTTTGAGGGGACATTGACCGGATGGACATCTGATGGAAAACCAGGATTCCATCTTGCTTCAAGGATTTCTTTTACTAAAGGAGTGGCAGCAGCAGGTTTATTACGAGGAATGATGTGAAAATGCCTCAAGCTCAAGGTTTTCTTGTTACTTAACACTACTACTTAAAGCCAATGGATAGATTACTTAATGAAGCAAAAAATAAGGTCAGAATAAATTCAATGAAGTGGAGTTATTCCATCAGAAATCCTAACGGATATAATTTGTGAAATATGATTAGACACATTTTTGCATGAATGAACACTACTATCAGCTTGGACTGGTCAAGCTGGTCAAAATTTTGTCTGTCCATCATATTTTCATCTGACCATTCGTTTATTGACCGGATTAATTATCAATTTCATCTACAGGCCTATTTCTATGGAATGCCGTCCAGCTTACCAGGTACCTTGTAAGTTGTAGAATATCATCAAAGGTCAAATATATTCCAAACAAGCCCTTCATAAAAAAAGAATGGAGTGAAAAACCTGGCTGTTTTTCTGAAACAGAAATTACATTAATCACATGGTTTCCATCTTTTAAAGCTTTTCTAGACCAAGGAAAGTATATCATATAAAATGTATCAGAGTTATTAGTAAAAAGAAAACTGTATTTTGTACATAAGTAATATCAATATCATAGTCATATCCTAATATATTGTTAGATAACATCAGAGCGGAAGACAATCTGGGTCAGGTTCTGAGTTACATAACAATGTTAGATTTTCTAATCCTTAAAAAAGAAAATCCTCACATTTTCAAAGCTGCATGTGTTTTTTGTTTCTTCTTCATTTGTTTCCTTTCAGTTTACTAAAGCCAACTTGATGCTAGATTACACTTCATGTTACTGTGGAGATAAAACTACTTGTTCTGGTAGCATTCCTTGAATAACAAAATTCATTACTTATCTAGCTCTTATCAAAGGAAAGCAGTCTGAAGATCAAAGAAAACCTACAGCAGGTTTGTGACTAAACATTGATTGGGAACATCTCTCACTGTACAAGCTGTCTAAACAATAACATCTAATACTGAGAAACAACAAAAGTAGAATTTCCCACATTCCTCATCTGTACTTTCCCTTTATATTAATGAATAGGCCTAAAATGCTGACATAAGCGTATTTCAGAAGCTGTATTCACAATGAGGCAATACAAATTCATATTTGTGTATTATCAGAAGTATCTTTCCATTTCTGTAAATATAACTGGATCACCTCTGATGCTCTGACACTAACTCCAGTACATAGCATAAGGGGGGGGGGCAGTTCTTTACTATAACCAGACACTTACAGGATTTCAACAATGGCCACTTACACAACAATACACTTTGCAAAAACTCTTGAGTTACGTCAGTTGTGATTCATCCATTTTGTGCCATGGAAGTACTTCCACATATTTGAACAACTCTTCACAAAATTCACAAAGATTTCTTGCGCATAGAAATGTTTTTGGTTTGACAGCAGTTCATGCCTAGGTTCGATTTGAATCCATGAGTAGCATGGCTTTCTATCTACAGATCATACAGGCTTTGGGCTTGCATGCTTGGATAAGAATATAATGTTCCCCTTGCAACCTCCTGTCCAAGACAATGATTCGGTTTATCATCCATGCCATGCACTTTGGCCCAATCACAGGCAAAGCTATCAGGCTGGATCCACTCATATCATAAGGAATGGGATTCTTGGAAGAAGATTTACAGGAGATGGGTTGGGCAGATGTCACATGTCCTTGGTGTGTGTGATGCAATCCCCACAGCTATTCAAATCTCTGTTTAGGCCTGTCTTCACTAGCTCAAGATTGCCAAATATCCTGCTATTTCATCCCGATCGCAAACTATCCAGCTAATTTGCGTCCTCATCAGCCCGAATTTGCAATTAGCTGGATATTTGGTTGGGACTGTCATCCCAAGATATCTTGGAATAGTTTGCAAAATATCCCACTATTTGGCAAAATATCCAGCTATTTGTCCAGTGCGTCTTCACCAGACCGAAGACTTGCACTATGCGCGAGCGCCGAGCAAAATATCTTGAGCTAATTTCTCAAGGTCGAGTTTCAAGTTTCGGGGTCGAATCTCGAGCTGATGAAGACGCAATTTGTAACTTTGGGATTATTCTCCAAATCAGAAATAGCGGGCTATTTGGCAATCTCAAGATGATGTAAACGCGCCTTTTGTGAGCGCTTCAATCCTAATAACCATGGTCAAAGGTCTCATGTTTGAAGCATTTACAAGATTTATTGCAGGGTGGTAGAAAATCATATTTTGCAAGTGCTACAGAAGCCCATCCACTACAGACTTCCTAACGACTCCTAAGCATTTTATCCACTTTCAGAAAAAATGGAAAGGATAGATTTCACTCATCTAATGATTGCTATCTTCATGATATATCGATTCAATTTTCCATTCAGTTTATCCTAATGTACATACACCACATATGTCCAGTCATGCATTCACCTGCTGACTGCTGCTGCTATAACTATAAGCTAGTCATAACTATAACTATAAGCCGACTTTAATATTCAGCTTTCGCATATGCAGTTTTTGCTTTTACCCTCTACTTCTAAAAATAATGTCCCTAATTGGGACAATGCCAGAAGTCCCTTTTAGTCCTCAACTAATGAAACCATTTCTGGTGAAAACGAGTGAGTAATGCTGTCTTTCCAAATTGCACCTGTAATAGAGGTCCATGGTAAAATGCAGTATTTTGGGACTTTGTTCCCACTTTTCCATACACTTTTGCTAGTTTTTGTGGGTTACTTGTCTATTACTTTTTAGTTTTGTTTTTATTCATCTGCTGAGAGACAGAAGGGTGTTAACTCCATGTTAAAGTGTAGGACTTAACGCCCTTCTTGCTCCCAGCAAACAATATGTTGGACCACTTTCGGATGTGAACTATGCCAATAGACAGACAACCTGGAACAGTTTCAGGCACATGCATTCACAGAGACAAAGCTCACCCATCTTGAAGGCGATTCCGATAGACCATTAATGTGAATGGGGCCTTTGTGTATAATGCTGGAAGGCCGTTGTTACTCATAGGAATTCATGATGAAACATAACCAGACTTTTTAATTTACAGCCCTTGTCTGGGACCATTAGGTTTGGGTGCTCACAGCTGTTACCTCACTACAAGGATGGGCATGAGCAAACAAATTAATATTACAGAGGCAAACTAGTCTTCATCTTTAATACAGCCAGAGTTTATTTGTCCCTGATCCCTCTTCCCAAAGATTAGAATAGGTAGGCTATGCTGCAACTTGCAAGCACTAAGAACTTGGTAATGGCACCCAGGTAAAGGAATTGCTGAGTTAAAAATATGGATTCATAAATGTCCAACAGAATTTGATTTGTAGTAAAGAGTGTTTTCTGAAACATCCTCACTCAATGGTTACAAGAGGACTGAGTTTATATAGAAAGACTAGATATATTGCAATTTCTTATGACTTCATTAAATGGAAACTAGTCTAGGTTCCAATCATTTTACCACAAATATATTCCATATTCGTCAAAGATTGAGCCTCAAGACCAAGTTTAAGGGTCATAATATTTTCCAAAGAGGCACTTACAAATCCTGTGCCTCTAGGGCAAGTTCAGAATAGCCAGTTTTATAAGATTATCCCCTTGTTCAAGAATTTCCCATTTAGACAGGGGGCATATCCATTACTTGGAAGTGGGACAAATCCGTGTTCTATTCAAGGCAGGTAAACAGAAGACGCCTTCTCATCAGCCCAAGCAACCTCAAGTTTAAATTTTCAACCAATCAGCACCTCTCAAGAAAACAGTTTAAGTTTGAGATTTAAAGTTCCCTAAAGGCAGCAATCTCCATTCGCTCTAGGGACCAGCTTGAATTTACTGTCTGAGAGCATCTTCACCAAAAATGAGTCTCCTGACAGGCTAAAGAGCTGGCTTCTGTGTTCAAAACAAGCCCTATTACAAGCTTGAACTAGTCAAAATCAAGCTAATTTTCCTTGCTCAGAATTAGCAAGATATTTTGAAAAGTCTACTATTTGCATCTTCATTGCAAAATGGCTCAAACTATGTGTGATCATGTTATTTTTTCCTTGTTTAGAATTTGCAGGAAAGTTTGAAGACTAATGAAAACTGGACCTCTACAGACAGACTGGTCATGAAGAAGAAGGAGGAGGAGGAGGAGGAGGAAGGAGGAGGAGGAGGAGGAAGGGGAAGGAAGGGGTAACGAAGCAGACAGACTTTGACACTCCCTATGTTTACATTTCACACCTGGTTACAACTGTCCCATGGCCAAGTCACTTTCACCACTAGGTTCATGCTTTCACACTACACCCAAACTCCTGGATTACAAGATGATCATGAGATTTGAAAGATTTTTTTAGTTGGCTACATGTACAGTAGTAATTCCCACAGAATCAAATGGAACTTTACAGTGAATGTAATAGCAAAATAATTGATAGATGACTATCCACTTAACATGGATTTGATACCAAATTAATAATAGCTAAGTAGGCCTAATTACAAAAGGAGAAACAAATTATTGCCTGCTTCCCTGTACAAAGTGTGCAGGTTTGGCCTAAATTTTCCAGTCCAAACAAAATCAAGATGCCTCCATTTCTTATGTTCTTTTAGATAATGCATGATGAACAATTCCAAAGGTAATTTACTTTGATTGTGACAAGTTCTTTCAAAAGTTATATTTTTAACTTGGTAGAAAACAAGATGAAATTCAATATATGGAATTCTTAATTTTTAGGTGGTGTAAAGTTTGATTCTTCACTTTCCTGGTCACTCAAGATGGATAAGACAGGAGAGGCACCTAGCCAGACCTCACATCCATATGCTATGGTAACAAGGGAAGTCAACACAGATTAAACTGTAAAAGGATACTGTTTGGACCAAGCTTTTAGTATTGACCACTTCTATTCATATACAGAGTTTGTTAGAAACATGCAATGATACCTGAACTTGATTTGCCTACAGCAAGACTATTCAAGACAGGATTATAAACAAGCATTTTTAGGCCTACTTATTCACACAAATATATTCCTTAATTTAATTACTGTGCAGAACAGCAGTGGTTACAATATGAACAAATCATATAAATGACTCTACTTTCATCAAAATCATTGAAATTGTTTGTATCCCCAAAGGCCCAAATCCATTATAATACTGGCTTTGTTAATTGTTATTGACCTATATCGAAGTCTATCTACATAAAAGTATATATGTCTTGGCTCCTCCAAATCTAACTTGGGTTATTAAATAATCTCCATAAATAAATATAAAAGAGCTAGAAATATAGCATCCCACTGTGTCATCAATATAGGCCTATATGATTCACTTCTTGGCAACAACCTTTCTATCTCCCACCGAGCACAGACACCACCATGAAACAGAGGCCTCACAGAATCAAATTGAATTTCAGATTCAGCTAATGTCATTTCAGAAGAGTCCTCCGTTCCTTATCTCACTCATATGGGATGATACACGAGATAAGATATAAAACTCAAAACAATGTATGGAAAAATGACTCAGAGCTGAATCAATTGGATGAGGGGACTAGCTTTTTTGTTCAAGTTTTCATTTGATTCTAGAGAATAAGGAAGAATAAAATATAAATCAACTTCTTTATAGTCTCTCCTCTTTGGAAGAGAAACATTTAAACAAAAAAGTGTCTTGTGTGAACATCATTTTCTTCTAGCAGTTTCATTCCACTTTGTTTCAGGTTGTCAAAACTTAGAATTTCAATTTTCTTCAATTGTTTGACACCACCAATCTTTGTCTTTCTATGAGCGCGTTCATGCTTGATTTTGACGGCCAGAATCAGGCATCTGTTACGTGTTTAGTTTAAAACACGCTTGCGTTCATGCTCACTTTTGTAGAATCACTGAAAAACGGCGATCACGAACGCCGATCGTAAACTCACAAAAAGATGCGTTTACAATTGTAAACGCGTTTAAATGGGGTCAACGCACTGACCTCTAGTGGGTCTACGTAGCATGCACAGTGAAGGTCACACAATGCCACACAAGGAGAATTGCCTGGATGAGCCAGAGAAGTAAGCATGAACAGCTACACCGTGGAACTGCGATCACGATGAGCGTTTACGATGAGCGTTTCAGATCGCTCATTCTACCTTCAAAATCAAGCATGAACGCGCCCTAATAGTGTCAAAGTGTCAAACATTAAGAGATTAGCAATGGCCAAAACCTATTCCTTTCAGTTATATTTCGTCTGTTCAGAGCCAAAAGGGCATTCAATCTCCATTACATGTGTGGGTAAATGCCCTTCTGGCTCCAAACAGGCGATCTCTCCTACATTTTAAAGTAATTTCTGTTATTGTTTTTGAGAGAAGAAAAGCTTAGGATTGGAGCCAACTCGGAATGGGATCAGAGCGACAGTAATCCGCTCGATGGATTCATTCCCTAACAAGGCAACGATCAAGTTTCTTCCCATGTGACGGTGAAAATTGCAGTTTTCCTGATTTCCTTTTTCCGTCTTCGTATCGTGTTCAGTGCGAAGGGAAATCCTGCATTCAAGCACTCCAGGATGCCATATTATATGCACTACCGCAAAACCATCCCCGGTTGTATTACAGGAAATACACAACCAAATGATATAAACAAAACTGAAGGATATGTTGCAATGTCATAAGTAGTTCATAAGCAAAGAGGAACTTCAAATACAAAATCAGAAAGTTTAATTAGGTTAATAACATGTGTTTACATGCTTGATGTAACATATTCTGAATCTATGAGGAAGTTGTTCTTTAGGCCTACATACAATATTACAAATGTGGTTACAGTCTGTTACAGAAATGTCCTGAATCTTTGCTTTGTCAAATTTTGTGGTAAATTCAAAACTTTAGAATATTCCCACAAACAAAACAAAGATGAACATGATTTTTAATGCATATTAATAGCTAGGTGCTCCTTCTTCAGAAGGGCACATTTTCTTGCTACATACATTCCTCACCAAAATGTGTAAGTTACTGTTCCTGTTCTGGAAAAGTTCTTGCTTTCATATCTACAAAGTACTGCATGAATGAACCTCATACCACTTCTTTTACAGGTGATCGTTCACTTTACATTGTACATCCTAACTACAAGAAATTCCAAGGAGATATCCATTCAACAACTTCTGGAAGTTTCTTTAGTCGAACTTACATGTAGTTCCAGATGATAGTAGGAATTGGAATACAACCATTGTGAAACCAAGACTGATTACCAAGACTGATTTCCCCCAAGACTAATGATCCGATACTGTGCAAACACAATTTACAAGAATTAATGCTACTTGTTTGTCATAAAAACTATGTGTACCGTAATTAGTTTTATATCATTCAAAGAAACATCGACATTGACGACATGTCCTACAGAATAGTATCCGGGTAATTGTGATACTAACATTAACTTCATTCTTCCAAAAATTTGCTCAAGGAGATGTTTAATATGCTAAAAATACACAACCACCAAACCACAAATTAAAAAGAATACAAATTTGATTTTTAACATGAAATTAAAACATTCAGATTTCTTTCTTCGAGGAAAAGTCAGGCTGAAAACACATAATCACAAATAGAAAGAATGGTGTATTTTTAGAAATGAAATGAAAACATTATTTGCATTTCCTTGATAAAGTAATTACTGGTAGCAACAACTATTTCCAAGAGGTGAATATGTGTTTTGACAAATGACTGATTTAGTGATATATCATCATTATGTCCCTTCCTCTGGCATTACTAATGATCTGGAAAGATCAAACTCACCGTGTTCTTGCTACTTCTCCTTTCGATATTCCTCTGTATCTTACTATCCTTTGGCTCCTTCACAAGTTTATCATTCTTTGTATTACACGATCCTGTACTGAAGACACCATCTGAAGCATTGTCTTCAGCGCCGTCTCTGATTGGATGTATCTGCATGAAGTCAGATCCATCTCCAGAGTATGATTTCAGCCTGCGAACTTGCATCGGACGAGAGATTTCAATCTTCGCCGGAATGTTCTCGGTATCCGCAAACCGAACCTGGACCGACTTTCGACGGGGCTTGCGCTCCAGAGAGCGCGAGCGTCGCGACCGCCTACGTCCAAACATGTTGTCACCTGAGCGGACAGAACAGGGTCCTGTCAGTTATCGGTAACACTCTCAGACACAGGGAAAAAAATCCAAAGAGAAGCACTTTAAATGTCCATGATGTATTGCAAGTCTTTACTTTAAATTGAAAGAGTAGAGATGATATACTTCACAATCGCATGCAAATCTCAGGAAAGTTCAAAGCTCTTCTGTGATTTAGTGTTGTTAAACAAACTTTCTGCTTCACTCTCCCAAAGTCACACGCTGAACCACGTTGTTTGGGCCGTTTAGAAATACTTAAATAATTTGGGGCAATTTAAAACCACTAAGCCGGCTAAATTTGAGGGATTTAGGGTAATCTGAACAAAAGGCTGGTGAGTTTTGCGGTTTGGAGAAGTTATTACACAAGAATAAAGACTCAAGCTAACAGAGTGGACCAGCAGGAGAAACAGTCTTTCAGATGGGCAAAAGAAGACACCAGCATTGGTGGTTCAGCTAGGATGATTTCAAACTTTCAACAATGCTGCAATCAACATCATCAGCATATTACTGTCCATAGGTTCCTAAATCTGTAACGTCCATCAAGTTTGGATCTCAGTATAAAAGAAAACTACCTCCTAAAAGCTCCACAATCTAATGACAAATGTAGCAAGTGATCAGAGAGTTTCAAGTCAAGATGTTGCACTCGGCTGATTTTGCAGCAAATAAACAAAATAAGCTCACAGTTCTGGTAACAGGAGCACATAATACTCTTTTCCACGAACACACACACACACTCAGTCAGGATGTGCACTTTCCCTAGCCAGAGCATGGCCAGAGTGAGAGCTTGCTAGATGCACTTGTGATCCCCTCTAGCTCAGACTGATAAATGATGCCAGGAGGGACTCGGTCCCATCCTCATGCACTGACTAACAGCTGCATACAGTCATACGGTGACGGACGGTCCGTCGTTGATGACAGGCACAAGGTAGTGTGTATCTTAACTGGAAAAGGTTTCCACTGAGGATGTCATCGTCAGTCCATCTTATCATTGAGTGAGGAAGTTGATGAGTGCGAGACTCAATGACTTCATCATTGCACTTTCTCCTTTAAATCAAACAGATCAGCAAACTTCCAAAACAAAGAACCAATGTGTGAATTGGTTGCTAATAACATATGCTGACGATAGACTATGAAGGAAATTAGGATGGGGATACCTTTGAAAGTTTAGGGCAAGCAGAGATTTGGATCCATTTTAACATTTTTAGTTTTGGGTAAACGTTAACGTATACAACGCGTCATGAAGCGTTTCTTGACTTCAATATACATGTATGAGCAAGATTTCCCTGACATGCCTGAAAAGTGAAAGTAAAACTTCTATCCGAACCAATACATTTTTAAGCACCCTAATATGGATATGTTTTCTCAATAAGTTTCTTTTATGTATATTCTCTCTCTCTCTCTCTCTTCTATTCTTTGTCTTCCTCCTCCTCCTTCTTCCACTTCTCTCTCTCTCTCTCTCCTTTTTGCTCTCTTCCCTTTTCTCTTCTATCTCTCACTCTCCATTACACAAACTGGAGCTACAGAAACAGGATATGGAACTCATTGATTAAATGAGAACAATTATGCAACAACTTCATCATCAAATCCCAACTAAGCCTGATAACTTATCAACGGTATACTTTCCAAACCATAGGTATGATTCATTTACGTCTGACATGCAAATAGTACAAAATTAATCCCTAATGACGTACAAATAGGTATCAGACTTTGATTTTGTTTTTTTGCGATTTGTCTCTCACATTCATTCTCTGCTACCGAGAGCTTGATACAAACAGATTACGCTGTGATTCATTCATGGTATCCTTTAATTTGATGACGTTAAACATCCATTACGCTCATTTCAAAATTTAACAGGTAAATAAGGGAGTAAACATCAATTATAAACCTTCAGTATCTAAGCAAATGCTTCAATAAATTAATCAGAAAAAGGTCAACGCAAGGTCACAAATATGTATTGTAATATCTGTGGTAAAAATGTTATGATCTTGGACCCCTATTGAAGTCAGCTTTTGCTTCAAAGAGGGAGAGGGGGGAGGGAGATCCATCCAATGAAAAGGAAAATAACTCATTGAATGAATGAATGAACTTGTAAAATTAATTGAATTTCTGAGAAATTCTGACATCCTGTTTGAAGAAAGAAAAATAATGTTTAATGCTGTATATTACTATATTTAGATTCCTCTCATGAATGCTAAGTATTTGATATCTAAACCCATTCATTTCCTTTTTTTTCCTGGCCTTAAATTTTCTAGCTTTTGTAAATACAAAATCAGTCAAGAAGCTCTTTATTTATGCCATGCCTCTTTATGATTTAGCCTTCCACAACTTCATATAAACTAGTGGATGTAAAGGATAATGTGCATCCGATTAGGCAAGTAGGATTTCCGATTTTACATTCAATGGATATTTTATAAGAAGGTCGGGCCCTTTGATTGGGTTGATTGTGGTCTGCCGAAGAGCCGAAAGAAGGCCCTGAATTGGCATCTCGAAATAGAAGATTAGATAGAACCTTCACATCTCTCATAATCCTTAGATTTACCTAAGATATCAAAATAAAGAATTGAATCTTATTTTTAGGGTGGGTCCAGGACAGATCTATATGAAGATAAATTGGTGTGCCATAAAGCTTTTCCCCAAAATAATTTGTATGTACAGTATGCCCCTGTCTGTAAAACTTCAGATTTAGAGGATTTTATCTGAAACCATTATGCACAGCAGTGTAAATATTATTAGTGAAGATGTCTGGAGATAATTTTATCAATACATTTTCAACACATCTATAAGAGATTTAAAGACTTTTTTCTGTCACTAAACTTTTCCAATGCTATTTAGGCAGTTTAGTAGTACCTAGATTGTATTGTGTGTTTGGAGCTACATGGGCATTAGCTATGTGTTCAAGCATACAATTTAATGCCTTTTTGGCTCCATACAGGGGATCTATACAACAGGGACAAAACTTGTCTAGAAGATCTAGTAACAAACTCAAAACAACTTTACAATTGTAAAACAAATATCTCACAGGTATTCTATTAAATAAATCAATAGAATAAAGATCGATTTGTAAGAAAATGTCAATGTGGAAAGAAACTGTGGCAGTGCCTCAGGCAAAAAATTAAGTTTTTCATTTCGGGGGCTCCATTTCAAATTTTTGGGAAATTTTCGGGGGCTACTTTTTCAACTTTCGGGGGCTCTTTTTTCCATTTCGGGGGCTCTTTTTTCTGGGGCTACTTTTTCATTAATTCATAAAAGGATAGGCCTACAGTTTGTTGAGATTTGTTTAGTAGGTCTAGGCTAACTTGGCTAAGGTTTCGGGCTTCCTGGCAATCCTGCTTCATAATTGCCTATTAAAAAAGAAACCCCTTTTTCTAGTTCAATAACTAAGTTTTCATGCATTGATTTGATGCAAGAACTGTAACATAATAGACCCCAGATTGTGATTATTTCTGGCCATGAATTTCGATAATCATTTTTCAAAATAAAATTTTCACAAGAAAATCAGACAGTCGTTTAAAAACGTAGACATTAGTAATAATTTTACTAATTCTAAGCTCAGGTTTCGTACATCTATTCACGAAACTATATTGAAATCGCGGCAATAATGATGCAAACCAACAGATAACAATTTCAAAGTGTCAAATCTCTTCGACTCGAGCTCAGCTAGCGAGCTAACTCCGGGAAGCTCCAACACCGGGGCCGCAGCGGCGCCGCCGGTGTTGGAGCTTCCCGGAGTTACTAGCGAGCTAGCTCAGCTCAGCTCAGCTCAAATCAACTCACACACACCGCACAGCGGCAATGCACTGTATTGTATGCGTGTCAGTCACGGTGATTTTGTCTGATTTTCTTTACTTTGATGAAATGATCATCAAAATTACGAAAACATGGCGAGAATAATCACAAAATAGGCTTTAATTTCATACCTCTATTTATGGAAACTTTATAAATTGCGGCAATCGTGAATTCGTGATGGAAATTGATTGCAGTTTTAGCGATGTTAGTGGTCTAGGTTCAGCTAATAATATTGATCAACCAAAACAAAATCGACCGCCAAAAACTCGACCCCTACGCTCCGTCTCGCAACTGCGAAAATGTACGTGTTTTGGCGTACTTGCGTGCGACATGGTAAAGCCAGGTAAGGTATGGAATATGATTCGAGTTTTTTACGACCGATTTTTGTGTATACAATTTTACACAGAGATTCAGCGCGCGGACCAAGAAATGCACACAATGAATACGAAGCTAGAAGAGAGCGCGCGGCCGCTCGTAATCGTTACGGGGGCGATTTGAGATCATTTCACTTTTTTATGTCGCCCCCGAAATCGGATTTTGAGCCTATTTCGGGGGCTGTTTATGGTGTTTCCGGGGCGAATCCGCCCTCCGCCCCCGTGTATTTTTTTGGCTGCCTCTTTAAGCTTTGGCAAGCAGAGGGTTCAAGAGTTCAAGAGTTCAAGAGGGGTACAAGGTGAAGGTCACTGGTATGATAGGGGGTCAACAAGGCACCCTTCCTGAGAGGGGTAACCAGAGGTGGGAAACGAGGAGCGATCCTCTTCCTCTTTTCTGTCAATCTCACTTTCCTTGCATCGATCACCCCTCATTACTTTGTACACATCGTCTGTTTGGATCCAGAAGGGTGTTATGTCATATTGTGTGTTCGGAGCCAAAAGTGCTTAACTCTGCATCAGAGTGTGTATGCCATTATGGCTCCAAACAGATGATACACTTTAAAACAGTGTCCGTGCCTATCTGGCTATCGACAGATGACATATTCTATTATCACATTCACCTGCTTTATTTTCTTCTTTCTCCCCCCCCCCCCCCCCTCCTTTTTTTTTTGGGGGGGGGGGGGTATCCTTACAGACTCTGCATGATCTTACACAATTTTAGCTCAGAGTTTCTTCCTTTGTAGTCAGCCTAGGTAAGAAGGCTGTTAACACAGAAATATTACATATTGGGATTGTATGTGAGCATGACAATCACTGTACATGAAAGGAGTAACATTTTCTGTTTTTCTTTTCTTTTAAAGAAGCTTCTTAATTTTAATAGCGGTGGCTTAAATCAATCAAATGATTTATTCTTTGATATCTTTTGAGTAATTCACTGGCAAAAACCCCGCAAAAAACACAAACAGAGAGTGGATAGTTCCAGAGTCAGTACCAGTTGACAGCGGTCTCTTAGGACCATAGTTCAGATACTGGTAGCCAAGATAGGTGCAAGATTGCCCCTCTCTTTTCTACCTATCTTCCACTCACCTACATCAGACTATTTAACCTCATCAGACAGACTATATTTAAAGAAGCGCCTGATAGACTAAGCCGATCACCTAATCCTCTCTATCCCATTATCTAGTCTCTGGAACAATCCCTTGTTGGGGCGCCAAATAACACCTCTTTTTCCCAATCCCCATTGTCCCCTTTCTAACTGTTGTCAAACACTGCCACACCCCAGTGCCCCCTATTGGTCCTAATCTGGCTCCTTCAATGCATGGCAGGCCTAAGAAGGCACCTACTCTATCCCTAAGGAACCAAATAACATGAAAGGGATTCCACGCCACTTTGTAATCTCATTGATGTGTGATATGGGAGGTATTTTTAAATCTATGTATAGATTGATCCTAGTCTATGGTTGCCAGCCCTGTGTGATAGGCTCACACACATCTAGGGGTAAGAAGAACTGGAAGGTTCAGAATTCAAATCCTATCTCCAACAGAAAACCAGCTCTGTTGACTGCTCATGCTACATTTATGGCATGTTTGGACTGTCGTCAGCAATGATACTTAAAAATTAAAAAAAAAAAAAAAAATTCTTCTGAAGACAAGGTGAACAGGTCTGCAATGTTCAGCTCCATTCAAAAGTAGGAATGTTGGAACATCTCTGACTCATCATCTGTCTGAGGCCAAGTCATGTCCTATAGCACACCCATGTTCCGCCAATGGTCACCAGACCAAGTAAGCCTGACAGTCGCCCGTTGGATCTTGGGGTCATTGAATATGTTCACAAAGGCTATTTCAAAACTGACCAATACTGATCAATGGAATATATATAATACAACCAAAACATTGAGGCGGCGCGCTGGCTCAGTGCTCCCACGTTTGAAACCAAGCGCTTGTGCCCTTTGGTATTAAAGGCATTAATCCTCATTACCAAGGCCCTTTGGAGAGGACTTGCAGCCGTCAGTTCCCTAGATATTTACTTACAGTTACAAGCATATTCATGCTTTCTTCTATCATCATCTATAACCTGTAAATGTATGGTGATAAAAACTGGATATCTAGGCACATGACTGGCCAAGAAAGAGGCCATCATCACCAATCCTTCAAAACAGCAACAGGCAAGACTATATGAGCGCGTTTATCTAGGAAATTTTTGGCTAGAATCAGGTTTCTCAAACGTCTTTCAGGCAAATTTAGAAGTAGATAAACGCAAAGCCTTTTTTAAAGGGCTTTAGATATGGGCATATCTAAAGACGCAAAAAGGTGCGTTTTGTATGTGACATACAGCCAGAATCACGTTTCTGAGAGGTCGATAAACGCAAAGCTGTTTTGAACGTCACATACAAATAGGACCACACAGGTGTTGTGTACAAGCATGTGTGTGAATTTGACCTCCGAGAAACTGTCTGCTTCCCGGGTCAAAACAGCTGGGCAGACACAAGGCCTTTATTTTGAATCGTGAAGAGTAGATAAACGCGACATCCCGCAAATCACGATCGTATAGTGGGGTATGATAGTGGGGTTCGATAGTGGGGTACGATATGTACATATCTAGTGGCAAGCCTAGATAAACGCGCTCATAGTCATGGGTAAGAAGAGAGCCTGGAAATAACTAGTCAATATATGACAAAAAGCAAATAAGTAAAAGAAGAAAAAATGTTACTTTGTTAGTATTTCACAAACCTTCGACATGCTCAATCAATTTTCAATTAATCAGCTCACAGAAAGCGGATGAATAAGGGATCAAATGCATTCCTTTACCGGTAGTCCCATTGCATCAATACCACGTCTGCCTCTCTGTGGTTAAATACAGTCGCCAGTCAGTGAAGCTTATACCAGGGAGGTGAGACAAAAATACAGTCTCACCTCCCTGGTTATCAGACCAAGGAGTTATATTGCTGATACAATGACCCAAGAGTTTGATTGGCCATTGTCAAGCATTTAAGCGTAACAGATTTCAAGAAAAAAAGGAAAGTGAGACATTATAAGGAGACATTTCCTCGGACGGAAGGTAGAAAGCAAGAAAAAAGGAAATTAATTGTACCTTCTTTATAAAATTCAGCGCTGATAGGGCGGTAATGTGCTTTCAAGGTCAAAGAATCTAGTCACTCTAAAGGACACATCCAGGTGATGAAGTCAACTGCCAAGAAAGTGCTCTGTTTTGGGGACATCCTAGTACACCAATTACAATATAGGCCAAATTAATTAACCCTGAGAAAGTTGTCAGAAGGCCTGTGAGAATGAAACGTCTGATCTGTGAGCTGTCAGTCTTTTGAACCCTAAGATAATATTTCAGAAGTTTCAGAACCCAGGGAAGCTTCATCAGCTCCAATGCTGTACTTCCGGAGGGCCCTGGCGCTGCAATGATCATTACCCCATCAAATTGCCAGGTACCCGTATACACCTGGGTTTAAGATGACAAATTTGGATTGATGTGTTGCCAAAGGACATTATATAGAGCCAGGCTAGCAATTATTCCAATGACGTATAAAAAAGGATACCTCTTTAATATCAAAATACAACAGGATGTTTACATTGGGATGTGTATATAATGTGGCAACATGAAAGTGCAACATAACCTCAGATTATGACTAATCCTGGATTATGTTTCATAGGAGGGTGGTATCAGCTGGATTAACGCCTCCCCTAATCCAATAATGATGCAATGTTTACTAGGTCATGTGTCTTAACATAGTACATACTGAACATTAATAACTCATGTTACATAATCGATCAGGTCAGATAAAAGGCTGTTGTCATTTCTGTTCAGGAAGGAGGGGTTGGGGAGGAGAGGAACATATATACAACGATACCTCTGACAGGCATCCACAAATTACAGGTAAATAAATCTGATTGTGAAGGTGCAAAAACATGGCAGCGATAAAACAAAAATTCAACGGAATGTTTGGAAAGTGAATTGATGATGATAGGCAAATTAAGGGTAACATAATCTGGGATTAGGCTTAATAGAAGGGTCAGTTGGATTATGTCATCTATTAATCCAATAATGATACATTTTCACTCGGTCACTGGGTATTTGGGTCATATTATCCAGATTCCATATTTGGAGTATAATATTACAAATCTAATTCTACACAACCTGTCCATACCACAAAAAAATTGGACCTGTACTTTTACAGATGTTCTAAAAACAGATTACCAAAATCGGCCATAAAATACGTCAATAAAACCCCATATTATTATTAGTCGTGTACATTGTTCGAACTAATGGATTTAGATTCCCTTGTTGATGATTATAGGCAGCCTTTCATTTGACAATACCTACAATATGTGGACATATTAGTTACACTATTTATTTCTATTTGAACCCATACAAGGACACTGTAATGGTCAACTCCAGACCTAGCCTATAATCTAGGCGGAGTGCCGAGATTTTTTCTTTGCTGCTAGACTAACCTTAAGCAGAACGTCTGATACGGCGAGACTACGAACCGTGAGCCGCGCACCGCCTATACTCACTGGTCTAGCTTTAGTCGTTGTTTTTTTTATTATCGACCATGAATCCGTGGCAGTTTTTCGTACGAAAACTGCCACGGATTCAAGGTCGATAATAAAAAAACAACGACTAACGCTAGACCAGTGATTATAGGCGGTGAGCCGCTTCGCGACTCACGGTTCGTAGTCTCGCCGTATCAGACGTTCTGCTTAGGGTTAGTCTAGCAGCAAAGAAAAAAGCTCGGCACTCCGCCTAGATTATAGGCTACTCCAGACCAGGCTGAATTAGTGCTCAAATTAGTAAAAATTCCAAATATTTGTATGTGAAAATGGAGGTATTGACCAATGGATGTTAATGGGTATCTGCTGACCTGGGAAATATTCAAGGTCTTCTAAAATGGATATTTCATTCCATAAATTAATAGATATTTACATAAAAGACTAACCTCTGAATACAACCAAACAAGTACACATCAAAAGTACAGCTTGAATGAAATTTGTAATAATTTTATATTGCTAAAGATGGATTAATTTGATGTCTCCATCAACTTAATATTTCAGGTACTAGGTGAATTTGATTTTGATTTGAGAAAGATATATTGAACTAACGCGGTTCATCTTTTCCAAATTCTGTAAGAGATTATTTGTCTGGTATTCAGACCCTTCCGCCTAATCAGTAACGGGTTTTGTCAACAATAAGAACAAAACACTGCAAATCAAACATATTTCAACAAGTTATGGAATGCAGCACATGCAGAGATTCTTATTGTGATAAGACCAAGGATTTTGATAACGAAGAAATCAAACAAAAGCCATTTTCTTGGCGACAATCCCTGACTTTTCATCATCATATCTCTCCCATGACGAAATGATTAATGATCACGTCTTTACAATAACCCTTGATATTCATAGCCCCGCCCATTTCTCTACATATCAGATTGTAATTGACATTTGTGTCACTACTCACATTTAAAAAATGCAAAAATTGTGTGACTTTATATTTTTACCCTTCACATCTGTTAAAAGATTGCTTTATTGACCTATTCCTCAGTACAAACAAAATGAAACAAGCATTAATTGATACCTACAAAACGAAACAATTTGAACATTTTTCATCACTTCTAGATATGTAACACTTGCTTATCGAATAAACTATTTCTTGGTGACTTCAAATCAACTATTGCTTCCATTTGCTGTCATTTCCCCCCCAAAAAAATTCACTAATGCCACATCTGAAACTTATCTTTACACTTGACCTATAAACTCTGTCCTTTCCATGAACCTATCCCAACCTCCATCATAGTTCAAGCTGATTAAACTTGGTCTAAACAATGCTAAAATCTTACTATGAAATCAACACTGCTTGTCAACAAACAGATTTGTGAGTATATCAACACACCTGCTATGTTTGTAACCTAAATGTTACCTGTTACAAAGAAATTGTACCTCTTGCTTCTGGTATTACCTCCTCCTTTATTAAACTTAATAAGATAACTTGAGAACTGACATTGACTTCTTCAAGTGCTTTGCTTGGGTTACATGAAGAATTCATCACTTTTATCTTTATACTCACAGGTGTGTACATGTATCATATCATTTTCATTATTTTGTTGCCACAACTAGGGTGTTCCTGTTACTAAGACAAAGGGACCTCAAAATGGCAGATATGTATATTTAAAAAAAAATGAACATCACGGGGGCAAGATGGGGGCAAGATGGAAGACAACAACATCAATTTATCATCTATTGAGAGCTAAAAGGGCCTTAACTCTGTGTTAAGGAGACAATACGTATACGGTAGTCTGTCATTGTTTTTCGTAACAAACAACATCGCAAAAATATATATTTCTCCCATTACTACTAAGTACTTATACGAGTAGGAAAATAACTACCCCTGATCAAACTTTCCTCTCTCGTAAACTCAATCTGCACTCTCTTCATTTCTCCATCAATCTAGCACGTATGTTGTATCTCTCATCACCACGGGATTGTATGTGGTGTTACAGACAAACTTGAACATAAGCTGACCTACATAGATGATGTGTCAAGGTATGACACAAGCTTGGTGCTTAATAAGATGAGTTCACAGGGTTCAAGTAAACTTGTATAGAACACCTGATAAACACTAGGCCCCATTCACACATGCTTGGTGCTTTTATAAGATGAGTTCACTGGGTCCAAGTAAACTTGTGGAGAGCACCTGATAAACACTAGGCCCCATTCACACACAAGCTTGGTGCTTAATAAAATGAGTTCACAGGGTTCAATTAAACTTGTGGAGAACACCTGATAAACACTAGGCCCCATTCACACACAAGCTTGGTGCTTAATAAGATGAGTTCACAGGGTTCAAGTAAACTTGTGGAGAACACCTGATAAACACTAGACCCCCATTCACACACAAGCTTGGTGCTTAATAAAATGAGTTCACAGGGTTCAAGTAAACTTGTGGAGAACACCTGATAAACACTAGGCCCCATTCACACACAAGCTTGGTGCTTAAGATGAGTTCACAGGGTTCAAGTAAACTTGTATAGAACACCTGATAAACACTAGGCCCCATTCACACATGCTTGGTGCTTTTATAAGATGAGTTCACTGGGTCCAAGTAAACTTGTGGAGAGCACCTGATAAACACTAGGCCCCATTCACACACAAGCTTGGTGCTTAATAAAATGAGTTCACAGGGTTCAATTAAACTTGTGGAGAACACCTGATAAACACTAGGCCCCATTCACACACAAGCTTGGTGCTTAATAAGATGAGTTCACAGGGTTCAAGTAAACTTGTGGAGAACACCTGATAAACACTAGACCCCCATTCACACACAAGCTTGGTGCTTAAGATGAGTTCACAGGGCTCAAGTAAACCTGCGTAAACATGTGGAAAACACATTAGGCCACTTTCACACAAGAAAAAGTGAAACCTTAATAGAAACTCAAAGGTTACTTCTTCTGCCTCTGTTCCTACATAGGATGAAAATCTTATATCAAGTTTGTTCCAATATAAGTGTTGTCATAGGCCTCTACGAATTATACTCAGGTTGGTTCTTAAAAAGTAATGACTCTTTCAGACAGAAGTATACTAATACACAAATGTTTCGGATTCAAATGTTAGAGGAAGCCCATTCATTTGTTGAGCCACTATTACATTTCCCTGGTTGAGCCATTCCATTTCCTTCAATATGAAAATAACATGATCTACAGAATATTGAATCACAGTCATTGTCACCGACATTCATAATCCTATTATAAGATCTGCCATTGTCATTTCCAATTCTATTCATTTTTTTTCAGTATGACATCCAATTAAAGATTCGCTTTTGATATTGTGGATAATTGGCTGCAAGAACTAATCATACTTTAAATGGAAAAAATGAAATATAATCATTAAGTATCTTTTTTTCCATATCTGTCTAAAACATCAATTTGAGTTCTTTTCAATTTGTGAACAAAGGGGAAAATTGTTATAAATACTTTTTAATAATTGAAAGGGTGAAGCAGGGAAGGGGAAACAGAGAGGCTCGAAGCGAAGAAAAACAAGGACATTGCTTGATTTTACGAGGAAATTACAATATACAAAAATAATGAAAAGGGTGTAACAGGGAAAGGGAAATAGAGAGGCTCGAAGCAAAGAAAAGCAAGGATGTTGGTTGATTTTAGGAGGATCTGCATCACTTTTAAAAAGGGAAATCAGTCTGGGTCAATGAGAACGGGTACAAGGAGTGCAAACCACAGGAATGGGTCCGGCTTCAAATATAAGATTTGTAATTAAGCAGGGAACTAGAAACTTCCCTGATATTCACCTGTGACAAAATAAGCACTTAGCTTATAAAGAACTCTTTAAATCTTGTATTTAGTACTTTTTAAATTTACTATTAAACCAACTATTGGTATTAACAAAGACACCTGAAAATGGAAAAATGGAAAATCAAAATATCTCCAAGTGTAATGAAATGAACAAAACATCTGTTTAAAGCCAGAAGGGTGTTACCTCTGTGTAAGATGATTTGTGTTAATGCCCTTCTGGCTCCAATAAACCAAAAGTACATGTACATCTTTATGATAATGAGCTCCTCATAAGTCTCAAACATTTTCTTTCTACATATTTTTTAAAAAGTGATATTCTTTTTAGAGGATAAATGAACATCCCTCCTAAACAGCAGGATATAGAAATGAAAAACTGAACATGGACAACCTCAAACACTCACAATCAGGTCAACTTTGGACATGGAAAAAGAGGTCAGAATGACCAAGACCAGGTAGAGGTCATTGACCTCAATCAGTATCAAGAATAAAGAGGTCAGAACCACCTTAATTTATTGCTTAAAACCGTATTACTTAGGTCCTGTTATATACAACTTGATTATGTTTTGATACATATCCAGTCTTTTTATGCCTACTGGTATAATTTGCAACAACAAAATAAGTTGGATAACTAAAGACTTTTTTTTCGGTATTACACAACAATATTTTGGACGATAAATGTACAGCTTGGCAATTACTGGTAGTTCTTTCACTAACAAACCCTAGTCCTGATTGTTGAACTACCGTATTTTGATGTCATATTTTGTTTCTAAAAGAGATGTTTTTTAGTGAACTTTGACAGAAAGTGTCAACTCAAATTGTTACACTACTTTCAATTAGGCATACCGTATGTAGTAATTCACCTCATATGTGCGTCATAACATTCCAGAATTTCACAGCACAAGTCATTTCTCTTTGACATACTCAACATCCCATAGACCGTCTTCCGAAAGTTTGTTCAGAGAGAAATTATGTCTTTTTTAGTAGAGGATTGCGTGTAGGTTCATTTAGAATTGGGTTGAATGAGGGAGTCATAAAGTCACCAGACTTTGCTAAGCGGGCCAAGTCCTGCTCTCGATTCAAATGGGTTTTACGAGAGTCCAGCTTCAGTTCAAGCCGCCCAATTAACTTGCAATGTCGACGAGCCAATTCCCCGAGATTTATTGGGACTGAAAACGGTTTTGTCGTGGAGTTGAACTTGATCAAGTACGCCCTAAAAAGCACGCTTCATGCACGTGCAAAACGTTACATACTGATCTAGATTAGTTGTTTCTAGATTAGAAAATGGACTTTCTGGTAGAAGCAGATTTAGAGCAGTTTTATATGGAATTTAAAAATTCAGTTTGGAAAACTGACGAATTGATAATTTGGTGAAAAAGTTGTTTGTAATGTAAAAGAGGATGAAGTTACCTGAATAGACAATCTTGATAACTATAAGTTATAATAAGTCTTCCTATTAATTATCATCTCCATCATTTTAATCATCTTCATCACAATCATCACCATCACCACAGTATTAACTAATCATTCACTAAGATAACTACCACCACCATCAAGACTACTGTCATCAATACCACCACCATCATTATATTCAAGACCATCATTCACCCTCATCATCATCATCATCACCTCCACCACCATCCCCCTGCTATTCTTCATCATCATCACCATCACGTGACTTACCGGTAGTAGAATGAGTGAATCAAAGGAGTGTCTTGCAGCACCTCGTAGCTCTTGGCATAGTTCAATAAACTCTGGGTTGTGTTGGCGAAGATAATGTGTAAGTCTAAAGAGAAATATGGAGTGAAATCAAAGAAAATGATAAGAACATATATATTCATATTGATATTCATATTTATTTCATTTCCAACAGAAAGGTAAACAAAGATTTTACTCTTTTTTTTCTCATACATAATTCATCTTTTCTGGAAATTATACTTATACACTTTGCACATAATAAAATTATTACAAGAAATTCTTAATTTCTGAGGAAATGGGGGGGGGGGGATCCACTAAAAAGTAGTGCTTGTAGTTTGTGGATCAATTCCAACAGCTTACATTAAAACTACTTTAACTTGTACTTTAAAAAGCAGATGCTATGTTTTCAAAAAAAATAAAAAAATAAAAAGGAAATATTGATGTATAGTTGTCTACAGGTCACTTGATGTCCCTTTGAGAGCAAGAAGGGCATTAATTAATAGAAATATAAAATAATGCCCTTCTGGCTCTAAATATATTTAATGCATCTTGTACAAAAATGGAGTGAGGAAAGACATAACATTCATAAAAATACTGACATTGCACAGCTGATGGGAACTAGTTGGATTAAAAGCTACCCAAACCAGATCACCTGGACATTAATTGTTAATTGTAATTCTTATATCTTTCTTTTCCAAGCATCATATCCAATATTTATCAACAGATTTTATCAAATTTCAACAAATTCCTTCAAATTTTGTTTTGGTTTTGGAACTATCCAAACAGGTGCTGAAAACAGATAAAGTAAAAATATTTGTATGTTTATAACAAAAAACAGGGTGAGGGAGATAATGAATCCAATTATCTGACAGAATACACTGACCAATTCATATATCAACTGATGAAGAAAATAATAACAAAATCAACCTTGTATCATTGTCAATTTGGGTCAAAAACGTGTACATGGTACACTCAACAATTTCACAGGTAATTCTTATCTCGGTCAAAGTCATATACACGTCTTTCAAGCCACCGTGTCCTGAGTGTTCGTCTGATATATCTACTTGTTATCGTATATTTTTCAGTCGTAATGCAAACTGAAGTCTCCCCATCTTTGGTCAAAGATAAGTCTGTCATCGGTCTGATTTGATGCAAGGCTTGCTGGGGGTAAATGACCTGTGCTGGAATGGTCAAGGGATGGTCAACCTTCGCTTTGACCCATGCCCTTTGATCATTCCACGTCACAAGATGTTCATTCCGGAGTTCAAGAAACCCGAACTATATGTGATGTTGATGTGTGCTTTGAAAATTATCAACCTACAAAATAACCATTCTCTCATATCTGAAATACATGATTGACATTTTACAAACATCACTGCTCCATTAGACTTCATTGGTATAGTTGGCATTGAATTTGGGAGGGGGGAGAAGGAGTGAGAGGGGGAGAGGGAGGGGGAGGGGGTTCATGTCTGTGTGCTGCTGATATTTTGCGAGATTTCATCATATCCACACTACACTGTATAGCTCAAATTGCTTTTCCATAAAGTGAGTCGATTATCAATTTTCTGAAAACAATTGTTGGGGTCTGCCTTGTTTTAGCATAACTTTCAAACATCTTCCACTCAGTTTATAAACATACCCAAATAGAGCAAGGTAAATCTTTCGTTAGGACAAGGCATTTCATAAATCATCTCTTCACTTAATGTCATTTTTCCAAATCATCTCTCCATAATCAGGGTTTATTTATTGCAACAGACCAGTGAAGTTTAACAGTTTGGTGTCAACAACCAACCCCAAATCTTTACAAACAAGGAGCCTAGCCCAATTTTTCTTTCTATCACCTTTTCACCTCTAAAATGCAGAGATGCCAAAATAATAGGGTCATCCGTTTGATTGGATAGGTTTGGGAGGATTTTAAACATTTATCTTGTTGTCACATATCAGAAGATGATGGTAGTATATTTGACGAACTTGACATGTTTTCTCTTGAGACTATGGAGAGTAAAATGCCATCAACTCAAGGACTTTTACAAAGAGATAATGCCTTTCTGACTCAATACAAACAATGTTACAAAACAAAACAATTAGAAGAAAAAAGCTCAATATGATTAGATTTCCCATCAATTATATTCATATAGAATAATCTTAATTTTTCTACTCTTCTTCATCGTTTCATCTCAGATTCCAAGTTCTTCTTTGTTTCTCCTCTTTCCAATCTTCTTCTCATCCCAGTCTCGTACTTGTCTCAGCTCTTCTTCATCATTAACTCCTTTAACTTCAAATGATGCATGTATGTTTTCCGTAATATAAACAAATTTGCGGAACAAATTGCATTTAGACATATCAAGGATAAGATGCGATTTGACCCAATGTGCCAATCTGCTTCTACTCAAAACCCAAATTTTCATTAATTTTGATAGAAGCCATAAAGATAGACAGTTCTGTCAAAAGTCATCGTTTCAAAGAATGGAAATATGCAGAGTGATTACCCTCCAGCAAAAAACATTGAATTGGTGCCAGGATATATAGCTTGGATAGAAGTAAGATTAATGTCAAACTTGATATGGAATTCTTTGCAATGATCCAATGGCATCTTTTGTTTAACATTGAAGGTCTATTTAGGTCAAGAGTTATGAAACATGAGGAACGCTACTGCTCCTACTAGCTTTTACATTTATACCAAAGTTTAGTTCAAGAAAATAAAGTTTCAGACAGGAGAAGTGTGAACAAGCATTTTAAAGAAGATCCAAGCAAAATATTGAGGGATGTTTTCGATACTGAATCTGAGTTTCCAACTTCCAAAGGACACTTGTTCAGCTTGTGTGACATCTGTAGTACAGACACTTGAAGCACTTGAAGTAATAAGAGACCACAATTAGGTCTTGTGGCCATGGCCACTCCACAAATATGCTGCATCATTTCAATTTCTGGAACATTTCATAATGTGAAAGGGAATTACATCTGTGAACTATCACAATATCTTCTCAAACTATCCAACACAAAATCTTCGTAAGATACCGAATCTACCAAAGATACAGAATTTTTAAGAAATACAAAATCTTTCAAAAGATCCAGAGTCTTCCAGAAGATAGAGAACAAACAAGAAAATAAAGAATCTTCTTGAAGATACAAAAGCTCATAAAAGTAGATAACGGAAGCTTCCCCAAAACTGTGAAATCTGCTGTAATGTGAATATTTCCAAATATGCAAAAGATTCCTACAAGGGTCTATGTCATACATTTTTCTTATTTAGGTCAAGCTTAATGAAATAGAAAGAACTCTGCTGTATCTCTTGGATGTCATCCAAGATTTCAAACCAGAATGTAAATAAGAAATTGTTGGCCTTGGCCTACTAAATAATAATCTTGATAAGGTCTCTGGTAGGAAAGTGGTTGAACCAGGAGTTGAACTGGAGCAGAAAGAAATAAATGACCACTTCTTTAATCAGATCCATAAATTTGTAGGAAATCACTGTGGATCAAATTTTGGTACGATGCCTTGAGATGCTTATATGTATATTTGTTTTGTTGTTTTTTCTTCCTTGTAATGGCTTAGGTAATAATTCTTTTGTCTATATATTTCTTCTTCTAAATCACCTGTTAGGAGCGAGAAGAGAAAGGCATTACCGGTAACTCATATGTTACGCCCTACTGGCTCTGAATACACAAAATATGGATCAGTTGCATATATGGCATCCTCTTTCATTGAGTATACCTCCCCAAAATGACTGAAATTTTGTTTTTTCACTGAACATAGCTTTTCAATCTCCTGTCCACATTTTGTAATGTCATCTGTTTGTTTCCTTTTTTCCTACAATAGGCTACATTGCCATTGCTTTAGCAACTTTTTCTAATTTCTACATTTTCTTTTTTGTAAGGTTCTAAATCGTCTGTTTGGAGCCAGAAGGCCATTAATGACTAATACAGCTTAAAACAGACCTTCTGGCTTGTAACAGAAAGTGGAAAAGTTACTCATTACAATAACAACAACAACAGCAACAACAACAAATGATTGCAAACAAAATGTTCTGTGAAAAAGACTTGTGTATATCTCTGTAATATCTTTGTTCTCCCATCCCTTTTCTCTTGATTCCTAAAAACATCACAAACCTTGCCAGGAGATCACTTTTATGACTGCTAGGGCAGACTGGTGGTCTTGAAAAAGCAATCAAGCTCAAACATAGTGGGAGACTGAAGAAATACATTAAATTTATGCTTTGTTTATTCCATGTGATTCTGTCATTTGTTTTATGAAGATTACTGCACATTGCAATGGATTGGCAAGGTTTATTAGCTTGATCTTGGGCTGCCAATATTTTATAACTTCATGCCACATCTGGATCACATTGATACTGTTTTCACACTGGCAAAATTTTGCTTAACCCCGTACTATAGGTGGGGTAAAGGGGGGGGGGGTCTTAGCCCCACCTATAGTACGGGGTTAAGCCTATTCCACTTTCTGTTCAGACTCGTATTTACCAAAGTGGGCTAAAGTTGGCTAACCCCACCTATAGTACGGGGTTAACTAACCCTGCAAAATAGCAGGGCTATAACTCCGCAATTGTGGTGCTAACTCCTGCTAACCCCGCAATTGCGGTGCCAAGCAAATGAATGAGAACAGAAACGAAAAATAGTCTGGTACTACGCAATGGAGCGTATCGCAGCTGGCCAGATGCGAAGTATGTCCAATCATAACATTCACGATATCCGGGGTTAGCGAACCAAGTGAGAACAGCGTGAATTAATTTTCTTATTCCGGAATAGGCGCTAGTACGGGACTAAAAACAGCGTGTGTGAAAAGCCAAAAAAAATAGTCCTGGGTTAAGGATAGTACGGGGCTAAGCAAAGTACGGGGTTAAGCAAAACCAGTGTGAAAAGAGTATGAGTGAGACATCATTTTAAACAGGGATTCATTCTTCTGATTATGTGAAAAAAATTGGTCTGGGTTGGACTCCAAATGTTCAAAAAGTCAAACATAAACTGAAAATAAAATAAAATTAGTTAAATTTCAAATGATAGTGAAATCAGTCCTCTTTTTGTTATGGAAAATAGTCAAAACTAAAAGAGTTGATATAAATCTAAAATTGATCTTTAGCACATACGGTAGTCAAACAGATACTTAAATTTAAGTTGAAATCTTTGTAAATGTTGAACAACCATTTCAGAAGAAAAAAAGGTTGAAGCAAGATTGAACAGTCAGCAGTATTTAGTCAACGTTTTCATAACACTTTGACATAAATCCGTCAGATATTTCAATTTTTACATTACATAACAATGTGAAAAATGAGATTTACAGAGATCAGTTTTTCTTTTAAAGCTGGAAATTTCCTGACATCCTAATGATAATCCTACATTTTATGTGCATTGTATCTTTCTTTGTAGGTATATATACTTTGTATGTGGTTTGTATTTGTGCAAGAACAGCCACTGGCTGGAGCAGATGTCTCCGTGTTGAATTGAAATAAAATAAAATGAAAAATAATGTTCCGATAATCATTCGATGAAACAAGTTTAGACAAACTTGTCTTGGGAGAATTACTCCAATGAAATAGGTTTCTCATCTTTTTATTCAAAAAACAGAAATACAAAGTCATAAATGATAAATGCAAACAGTAGCAAATGTTGCATCCTGGAGAGCAGGATAGACAACAAAGCTGGAATTCTGAACACTTGTCTAATATAATTTTTTGGCAGAAAGACTAAATACAATTGATGATGTTGGATACTTGTTCGCTTTTCTCTCATATGTTCAGGGAACATTGTCAAAAGGCATATTTCATGCCAGGGAATGGCTGTCGAATAGGATATTAACACCTGTGAAAATGCCAAATATATACCAACAGGGCACACAGCAAATGTTACAAGAGAGATTACAATGAGGCTTATAAGTATGCAACGGGGTATAGAGGTGAACTTGGAATGAACTAAACATAGTGATTCATCATGTTCATATTCATACATGTGCAATTATACAAGTTTTATGCCCTTCTGGCTTCAAACAGAATATTACATCGATTGAGGCACTTTACTGTATTATTAAGCACTAATAGAGATGAAGTTGTGCACCATCTCCACGTCAATAAGCCTGCAATTAAAGCACTATGAGAATATTTTCAGAACGGCTTCCATTTATCCTGACTGAATGTCAATGGTCTCCATATTCTCTCCTGGGTATGGAGTGGCAACATGAATTCAGCTTGATAATGGAAAAGATTTAATCTACTGGATATAAACCAGGATCGTTTGATTCACAGCACAGCAAAAGATAATAAATAGAGAAAAAAAATACTCCACTTTATAGTTCCAAAAAGGCATTAACTCATATCATTTTGGGCAGATTTAATTTAATTGTCCTTCTGTCTATCAAAAGATTATACAACACTTCTACCAAGAGGGGTAATGACAGCTACAGAGGTAATATAGGCAGAAAAATGGCTATTGAGCTAGTGGCTTCAATCTGCTGTCCAGACAGTTGCAGTAATGGTAGAAACTGCGGCCCCTTTTCCAGAGATCATCTTGTCATCGCACCCCAGTAAGATGGGACGTTTGGTTTCCTGTTATGATGTATGGATGGAGCTTTCACTGATATAACCCTAGATCCATGGCTCTAATATCATTATCCTATAGCTAAGGGAGCCCCCCACCCCCTCCTCTCCCCTCCCTCTCCTCTCCCCTCCCCATGAATGCATACTGAAATCGAGTCTACATGTACATGTGAGAGTGCATACACTTATTTCTATCATGGGGGCTTTACTTAGAGAATGTGATCGAAAAGACATGAAAAAGTTTCAAATAAACAGATTAGCATTTGATATGTTAAAACTTGAAAGCAGATCTTCTAAAATTTAGAAAGGTAGACCTATATGTATACATTGTAAGCATTGGGGGGGGGGGAGATAGATAGATCATGGACCTACTACCAAGTCCCCCCCCCCCCCGATAGATAGAGATATAAAGAGAGAGGGGGGGGGGGGGAGGAAGAGAGAGAAATAATAGGCTACCTTTCAGACCCAATACGTTGAGAGGAGAAGATGTGAAGTCACAACCTACGCATGCATCTAGAATGCCATCAAGAGATGGGCCCCCAATATATTCCCTTTTCTTAATGGTGCTTAGAAAGTGGTTACCAATATTAATCTAAATATCTAATATTTTGACAGCCTTCTTCTGCTGTAATGGTGAACATGCTTCTATCTTTTATGATATGCTAATATATTGAAAATAAATCATTTATTTTTGGTCATTGAAATAGAACTTTGTTCTGGTAAGCCCAGCCTCGTCCAGACCTACAGCATATAGGATGAAAATCATGAAAACTGAATGAGGGCAGTTAATGTTGAAGCTTTCCGCTTTACAAATCTTCATAGCTGACTGAATATTTTGCCAGTCATGCCGATCAGATGTTGATTCCTATTCCTTCCCACCAGTAATGAATGATTTCCACTATGGCTCAATCCCCAAATAAAAATAATTCCAGTCTCCCTCTCTCTTTCCCACTCATTATTGGCAGTCCAGTTTAGTACGAAAGGGCACAAATCGTGTTTGTCACAGGTTTACCCACAAATGTCTCAAATGATTTCTTTCCATCATAGCTTAGCCGGATCTTGGTGTCTCATTAATATTATAGGAATAGGGTTGAGAACTTGAAAGTGTTTGAAAACTGCAGTTTCATTCAACCCCCTGTACAACTCTATACACCAAAAAAAATCCTGGTTTGGTCCATCATTTGCAGAACTTATGACTCAAGTACAGTAAAGTTGTAGAAACAAATGTTGATTTGCATTACAATTGCTCAGTACTCTTTAACAAAAAATGTAATAGTATCTTATTTATTTGATTATATAAAGTTATTTCTGTTTCATCTGGAATTCTGGATGATGGTCTTTCATCCACTTCCAATACTTTTAATCTCAATATCCAAAAATGAAAATAGAGATGACTATAAATCTGATTAATAGTATTATATGGTAAAATTAGGTTAATACTTTTCTGGCTCTTTACAGACAACAACTTTTATCTTTTCTCTAAATTGATTATTAAAAGCCATACAGATTCTTCTTATGAGCTGTAACACAAATGTTGGTGTTTTAACACTCAACAACAGTTATTGATATGCAAAGAATTGTTTGAATTTTCGATATGATTGGATTTCTTCTATGTGTTTTCTAGATGATATGCTGTACCTCGAAGGAAACTCCGTTAATGCATGTTTTATTTTGCTCACAAGTTATCACATAAATCATTCCAACAAGATCATGTTCAAGCAACGAGGCACGAATAGCTCATAATTCAGAAGTTAAATTCTATTATATTGAATAAAATATAAAAACTGTGCACCATCAATCAAGTACTCTAATACTCTTTTCACACTGGTTTTGCTTATATAACCCCGTACTTTGCTTAGCCCCGTACTATCCTTAACCCCGGACTATTTTTGTTGGCTTTTCACACACGCTGTTTTTAGTCCCGTACTAGCGCCTATTCCGGAATAAGAAAATTCACGCTGTTCTCACTGCAATTCGTTAACCCCGGATATCGTGAATGTTATGATTGGACATACTTCGCATCTGGCCAGCTGCGATACGCTCCATTGCGTAGTACCGGACTATTTTTCATTTCTGTTCTCATTCATTTGCTTGGCACCGCAATTGCGGGGTTAGCAGGAGTTAGCACCACAATTGCGGAGTTAGCCCTGCTATTTTGCAGGGTTAGTTAACCCCGTACTATAGGTGGGGTTAGCCAACTTTAGCCCACTTTAGTAAAAGCCAGTCTGAACAGAAAGTGGAATAGGCTTAACCCCGTACTATAGGTGGGGCTAAGACCCCCCCCCCCCCCCTTAACCCCACCTATAGTATGGGGTTAAGCAAAATATTGCCAGTGTGAAAACAGTATGAATGATCTTCTTTCTCTTCACTAAATTGATTTACAGTTTAACACATCCTTACAAATTCTACTTATGAGTTGTAAGCACAAAATATGATATGTTGACATTCAACAACTGATAATGGTATGCTCAGATTAGTTTTGAATTCTTCTACAAACTGTTTTCTAGATGATATAGCACAAACTTGGGGATATCATCTTTTATTTTACTCACAAATTATCACATAAATCATTCCAACGAGATCATGTTCCAGCAGCAACATATCAATAGCTCATAATTCAGAAGTTAAATTCGCATTATATTCTACTAAAGATCAGCGTAGAAACCATCAATCAAGTAAGCTGAATGATCAATTTATGAATCCCAACAAACATGATAGGACAACATCAAGACTCTGTTTCACTTACAGGTTGTATTTCTCTCAACACACCTGATGGATCCTCCCTATTGTGAGTCGGAGGGTGAATCAAAGAGATTTATGGAGGATAATGGTCCTGAACTTGACAAGAATGTGCACTTGATGTTCTTAAATGACCTACTTTGATATTTTCATAACAAACAGTAAAAAAGACAATACAAATCAACTGTTTTATGGTTATACAGTAGGCTTGCGGGTGCACCATGTGTGAGAGAGAGAGAGAGGGTTTTATAGAGAGGTGTTTTATAGTTGTTATGCCTATGGTATGGGGGTTCATTGACCAGACTTTCAATAAAAATATTCAGTTTGTGTCCTTGTTTAATGTCCTGGTTGCCTCTCTCCACCCAGTGATAGGGAAGGAATACCTGGGATCTGTTTCACAAAGCCTTTTTCCAATGACAAATGACAAGAATCAGTGACAAATCTGCAGATAACCAATTAGAAGCAATTAAGGATTTCACTAGCTTATAACAAAAACTGTCATTTGTCACTGATGACGAGTTTTGTGAAATGGGGCCCTGGTTGAGAGAAATGTATGTGAATGGTGGCCAGGAACATCACTGCTCAATAATGGACATGAAAGCTTTACAGTCCAATAAACCCAATATGAATGTTACTTTTTTTCTTTCTTATCATCAGATTTGTATTTATTTGGCTGATCAATACTCTACATATAGGGATGGCTATTGCACATACTACAATATAACTTCTTTCTTGTATGAAAGAAAAAGTTATGACAAATGATGAAGTTCTTAAACATTATTGGAAGCAAGTGTCATCATTATACATACATTTACACTCTCTTATTTCCCATTTCTCAACCATATTATGTATTGTGACTTTTCAACACAGCTGAATATTCATCAACAGATTGTTAGTTTTTAATGGGATTTCAATTGGACCAATCTGCCCCATTAGACTTTAAAAGGTTTTCAATTGGTTTCAATTGGACCAGAAACGTATATATAAGTTAATGATCTTCTGGCTCCAAACATACACCATAAAGGGAATATTTCTACACAAAGAGAATGTCAAGCCACTTCCTGGATCATGAATGCTGTTGAAAAAATGTTCTATTCTTGTTGACTGGGCTCCCGAAAGTGTTCATATCCAAACAAGCCTCGAGTGATGCTCAGAAGCATCGGAAATGCACAAAAGCGGCGGAAATGCCCAAGAATAAAAGTGGAGCTTAGAAAGAACATGAAGTTTGGAAGTCAAGTTTGTTTAAGCCTGGAGTAAAGGAATGTGTTGAAAGGTGGTGTGCTACAGGTGTAAATCATGCAGGTATGAGCAGCTCAAGAAACAGGTAAAACAGCCCCCCCCCCCAATATGTGCCCTCCTTTCCTACAAACTGACTGACTTCTGTGTTGTGATGACCTTTAATGCTTACAAATATGATCATAAAGTTTGACTTGTTTTTTATTTTCTTCTATAAAGATTAAAAGTAACTTTGAGAGGCCTCCAAGAAAGACTAATATTTGTCTCAAAATATTTCATTTTGTTTCTGACCCCAAGAACAAGGTTAAGTAATGTAATGATTTTGCAAATCAAAATGAAGAAGCTAAAAGATCTAACTTTCTTACACAGATAGTTTGTTTGCAAAGAACGGTACCAAATACAGTTTTAAAATCTGTCCACTTAATTCCCAATTCCCAATTTACACTTTGAATTTCTTCTTATAAGTTCCCCACATGACCTTAAAGATCTGCCAACCTGGTATTGGTATAAGTAAGGATCCTACCAGATATATAGAAATATTCCTATACCATCAAAATTGATTATTGATCAAAAATTGTATACTCTTGAGTTCTATACTTCGCTATTTATTGTATATAAAGTATCTTGAAAAAGGACTATCCAGGAGTAGGCCAAGATATAGGCCAAGATATAGGCCTAACCTAGATCGGTTATCCAAAGCAATATTCCTGGTTTATGTCATCTCTCTATGATTTCATAAATCCTTCTAAGCTTTTCATCGCTACAAATAAAATACCTCTGCCAATCACGCTCCCTGCATTCTTCTTCCATCCTTAAAGAAGGATAAAAAAAACCCTCATAATTCTTCTGTCAAGAAATAAAGTTATAAAACCTTTACATGCACCAACCACCGACCACCACCGCACCCCTCCAGATCAAATTACTCCAAATTCCTTGACACGGTTTTAACACAAAACAAGTTCAACTTCGAGAGTTCTCTTCACTCTCGTCTAGTTTTCAGATAAAGACATCAAGGGCAACTTGCCGACAAACTTGGGGTTTTGGACAGACGATGCAGCATGCAGGATTGGGCAGCCGTCATCTTCATCTTTATTTCATTCAGACTGATCATCAAATTGGTTTTGTTTGTCCTAATTGGATAATTTGAGTACGATATTGCTTTGTTCTCCGATCAGAGCTGAAAACAGAGTGATCCATCATCGCACTCCCAGACCATGTACCCCCCTCATTCACCTGCTTCGCTATGAAACCGGTCCTTTGCACCCCTGGGAGATGAGGAAAGGAGATGCACTCCCAAAACTTTTGAAAATCAAGATGAGATGTCTGGTCTCCTTTGTCTGATTCTTTTTTCCTTCTGAGAAAGGGTTTTCCAAATTAAGCTGTATAAAATTGTTTGATTATAGAAAGCAGACTGGCCAGGGATGAGATAATGAGGTCAAATATAAATCCAAACTGTCGACCAATTAATTCTACAAAGTTTTTTGCATGAATCATGCATGTGATGTATTTATTTTCTTTCTTCAGTCTGGTGGTGGTTGTTGTTGGTTTTTTTTTTTTTTTTTTGGGGGGGGGGGGGGGGGGGATTGCATAGGAAATCTAAAACTTTCAGTTGTATTTATGTTGACTACTTGTTTGGTGGGGGGCATAATTTTTCAATCATTTACTTGGAGAAGATGACAGATATAAAGTCACTCGTCATATAATATCAGCATAAGATGATCGATTGGAGATAATTATTGCCTCAGAAGTTGATATTACAAAATTGAACGTATGATAGTCATTGGTGCACATTAAGAAAGGTTGTTGGCTCCAATGATATGTGGTAGTTATAGTGGTAGTGGTGGAGGTGGGAGGGGTGGAAGGGGTGGTAGAGATGGTAAAGTTTAGGTGGAAGAAGAAAGTGGTGGTAGTGGTAGTTGCTTTTTTTTAAGTATCCAGTTCAAGTCTGTACTTGAAGACTAGATGTTCACAGAAATGACTTAAATGATGATGGAGATCTTCATGGCACATTCATGTCTAAGAATGAATAATGTGATCATCATAAGAATATCCCCCAGGTCTCAATCTAGATGATCATGATAGATATGATGATGAAATAGGCCTAATGTCCCCCATACATCACTGTAAGTCATTATAGACAGTATTCGTCTCCATAAATAGACATGTCTAGAAGACAGCATCCAAAGTCCCCGAGCTATACACAGGTAGAGGTGAGGGCATAAATGGATGGTCTTCATCATAAGCGGTGTTCATATTCACAGCCAAAGAGGGTTGAATCCAGACTTGTTCCTGAGAGATAGCTACCAACCCAATCATGCTCCCTTTCATACCCATAGCAGCCATATGAAGTACCGGTATGGGCATTTCGTTCCATGGCTACACTCAATCTTATGTGATACTTCATTTATAGCTGAGAGCCTAATGGGTGCCAACTCAACTTGAAATAGAGTTAAGGCCCTTCTGGCTCTTAACAGATGATTTCCATGCTTTATTTCCTTGCCATTGTGAGGGGAAAAGATACAGCAAATGACAAGGAGGTATCTTGATCCGCATTGAGTAGTGCACATACCATACATCATTCATATAACACAGGGACAAAAAATACTTTAAGAATTTGGGGGGCTACTATTAAGCTTGCTTGCATGAAAATAACACTCTTTAATTTGTTTTGCATTGAACTCTATACAATTTTGGGGGGCTCTTTTTAGCATTTCAGGGGCTAATTCGCCCCGAGCCCCCGTGTATTTTTTTCACTGAGAAAACACAGCATCCATTTCCAGTCTGGACTCAACCCTCCTCTCAAGGCAGCTCGAGAAGTCTATACTGAATGTGGATTGTGGATCAGACTGATGCTAGCTGACACCATTCATATTAGCTTATCTGGACTTAGTCCGGATTCAACCCTCTTCTTTCCCCAATATAAAAGGGGCACTAGTCCTCCAGGTAAGACGTACAGACACAAATGATGGATGATCATCGTCATAGAGGGCCAGATTAGGAATGTAAGGTGATAGTCATGTGCATAGCCAGCATTCTCCTGAGTGCATTGCAGCTTTTCAAACTCGATGGTCTCCATCAATTTCTTTCTTAAATTCTCATTTAACCTCATGACTGATGTCAATGAATAAATGACTGATGCATTCACCTTGACGAACTTAAAGATAAAGACCAGTTATGGTCATACGATTGCATTGTGAAAGATACGTTGTGGAATCGATCAGAAAAGGTTGATCATCTAGCATATAAGTATTGGTGTGTACGGCAAGGTTCTGGAATCATCAAAAATTATAAGAAATTTGGCCCAGTCTTCGTAAAGTTACAAGCACTGTATACACAGAAAGATGCATATGGGACTACGCACACGTGCGCGACACTTGCGATTATCTCTCACATACCAATAGATAAACTAATTTACCAAATATATCAATTAGTAGGCGTTTCCAAAACTGGTTTTACCTTTAAGGTTGGTCACAGGTATTTAATTACATTTAAAGCATCCTGTAGATTTTCATATTCTAAACGTACTCATGATCATGGGGTATTAAACACATTATCACTCTCATCATTATTTAGTTGATTCTGAAGCTAATTTTGGAGAGACAAATGCAGATGTAATTCATGGCAAAGTAATGCAATCCATCAAATCTTTAAGCACCAATTTTTAACCACTAAACCAGAAAGAGACTGCAAATGGTTTTCAATTTCTTGTAGGCATTAAATCCTAATCCAACAAATTACCAATAAATGTAAATGTCATTGGCTGGAATTAAGAGTGTTGAAATATCATGATGAATAGCTCCCCCTAGAGGGTCACTACTTCACAGCCACAATTAATGTCATTGCTACATCATCTAAAACTACTCAACATCAACCAGGGCTAGTGTTCAACAAGGCTGTATTATCCACAGGTCAATGGCCTGCGAAGATGGCTTCAGAGAGGAGATTCCTGGATCACAAAACTTGAAAATAAAAAAGTTACTTCAAGAGAAGGCTGAAATCCTAACAAGAAGTCTTTTGACCAAAGACAACTGTTTCTCATGTCGATCCTAATGATTATTACTGGTCAAAAGGCCTTTTCAAAGACCAGCAAACTATAATTTATCTTTGATAAATAATTTTTTCTAGCTCACAATTGCTGTTGAAGTGGTTTACTAATTTTTCAAAATTCATCCCCCACCCCCCCCCCCCCCAAAAAAAAAAATAACAATAATAATAATAAAAATTAAAAAATTGAATAAAAAAGAAAATTCTATTTTGGTTAGAATCAAGATTATAACAATTCTTTTTACAGTGAAATGTAGCATAATATGATGCATAAGTTTCATTTTCCACAGCAAAAATTCACCAATTACTAATTTTTCAGGGTTGCATTTTGAGATGCTGTAGTATATACATCTGTGTTTATTTTATTTGTTCAACGTAATAATGTTTGGAGTTGATGCAAGCAAGGAGCATGCACCTTGCACTGCTATTATATTTTTCTTGCCCTCACTTTTCTCTTCATGACAATTATTAATAATGATACCGGTATATAATAAAGCAGTAGTTCCGGTGTTCTTACAGGCAGTATGGAAGAGAAATGAAAGAGAGACTTACTTCCTGATTTCATTGTAGGTATTATAATACTTTCTGTGTTCCTGCCACAGCTCACGTGAAAAGATGACACCTGTTGAAAGAAAAGTCAAGAATTGAAAGATTATTCCAAGAATTAAAAAATTAAAAAAAGTGAAGCGAGACGTTCAAACAAGTCATGGGAAAATGGCACCTCACCCCACTAATTTTAAACCGGATTCACATTGATCTCAGGGACTGTCCAGTATTGGAAGAAAAAAAAATCATGATTAAAAAAGATAAACAATGAACATTTTAAATCAGGAAATTATCAGGCCTGTAATATTCTTTATTTGTGGAAAACATACATGATTTGCCAATATTTGCTTAGATAATGATAGTGCCTCTAATTCGTGGAAAACATACATGATTTGCCAATATTTGCTTAGATAATGATAGTACTTTGTTTTGAAGAAGGCATATCACTTTTAGCCAGTAACAATGACTCTATGCAATGTCAAAAGTATAAATAGATTTATCTTTTGCTTTTATCAATGATTTATGAGTAAAGAAATCCTCAATTTTGAATAAAATTCTATCTTTCATTTCAACGTAATACTTCATAGAAAGTTCACGCTGACATGCATGTACAGCAGCAATTTAGATATTACAAATAGGGATATAGTTTATTACAAACAATTAACATTAAAAAATATTCTAAAAAGAAATAATAACTTGTTCTCACCTATAGGTTTGTGCCTCGTATTCCAGCTAGTGACTAACTCCTCTAACTGTATGGGACAAGGAAAAAAGGGAAGAAAGTAGAGGGAAAATGTCAATAATGATTGGATACAATTATCCCTGATAATCTCCATATGAAATGTACAATATAAATATACATTTTATTATGATTCAAAACTCACAACTAATCAGTGACTGTTTTTTTCTCCATAAACAATCAGTTCCACATACTAACTTCACATGCATAAAACTTAAATGACTTCTGTTAGTACATGTATATATTCCAGATTCACAAATCTAATCGAAACAGATAAATAATTTCTAATATTACTCAACACTGTGTAGTATTTCTTGAAAAGCGGCATTTCAGGCTACTATTTGGTAGCCTGGACTGCTTTTTTTTTCAACCCTAAATCATTGATTTACCTGCTATTTCAAGACTATATACTCCTTTTTTCTACATTTGTCATATATTCATTTAATTTGAATTTGGAGAAATAATGAATGGAGTTATACACAGGCAGTGGACTCGTATGAAGTAAACAAAAAAATTGTGGATATTTGTAAGAAATTCCCCAAGGTTACGCTGCTTGAGTATGGTAACCTAAGCAAGCCTACATTTGAAAGCTGTCATCATGTACATTATTAGATGTAATGTGAGGCTTCGTGGAATGCGTTTTAGGTATTCCTGCAGTTCAACTCAACTGGCCCATTTTACAAATGTTTACTCCTTCAAATCCCTACATCTGTAAGTGGTTGACTTTTGTGCTGGTAGCTTTACAGGTTTCTCTCTTCTTTCCTTTCTTTCTCTCATTTCCTTTCTTTCTGTTCTTCTCATAATTTGTCATTCATTTGTTCCTTTCTTTCTCTCATTCCTTTTCTTTTCTGTTCTTCTCATAATTGTCATTCATTGGTTCTTTATTTTCCAATCTATAGCACTCCATTCCATCCATACACACCATCAGAACAAGAAAATGGAAGCCTACATAAAAACAGACTAAGGAAACAATCAAGATTCTCCTCCCCCTTTCCAGATTTTAGTTGAACGTCTCTGGTCTTTGGAACCAGAAGTTTAAGAACCAAGTCAGATACCTGTGACTATTGGGGAGCTAACTTTTAACTTACATTTGTTTCAAACATTCAAGCACATATATGTACTATGTAGGTTTCTATGTTAGGAGTATTTCCCTCATATATCCCTGCAGCTGCAATAAAGCCGATATGTGACCTGATCATGAACCGACTTTGGAAGAAATCACATCAGGATTAACTTCAAAATCATGCAGCTGCCCATCTGAAGTACATGAACATGCACAACATACGGCACACAAGAGAAATCCAATGCCTGAACAAAAGAATAAGCACATTTGCTACAGATCAAAGTGTAGTATTTAATGCAAGATAACACTTCATGTAACAGGTGTACAACCTTTCTGCAATCAGTTACTGACATTTCATTTGTTTCGAGCCAGAAGGTCACTAACTAATGTACCTCAACAATGAGGGAATGCCCTTTTAAACTCTAACAGACAACCCATTTATCATTTTCCCAAAAACATTTTCCTGATGTTATCTAGGTTTTATTTTGATCATCTTCTTCCTGTTGATGTCTGAATATTCTGTATTGATATGAGAGAGATAAAAAAAAATTATATTTGAATTAACTTTCAGGAATGGAATATCCCCCCCCCCCCCCTCCAACCCCCATCAATGAATTAAGCTTACATCCCTTCTCACCACCTCTGTAGTATAGAAGTATAAAAACAATGATTAATGACCAATGATAATATACCTCTAAATTGATACCGTAATTACATTTTAAAGTGGTATCCATTTACCAGTAATGTATAACAAAAAGAAAATTATTCATTTTTTTCATTCATAAAGTTCATTCATAAAATTGAAACAGTAACTAAAATTTGTTTCATATTTGACCTCTGTCTCTGTCTCTCTCTCTCACACACTCTCTGTTACTCTCTCCCTCTCTCTTACTCTCTCTCTCTCTCTCTCTCTCTTACTCTCTCTCTTTCTCTTACTCTCTGTCTCTCTCTCTCTCTCTCTGCGTGATCTATATTTCTTAACGCCCATGTATTATTTCTACTTCATCTGGTACTTTGTCTAAGCTTTATTACACTTCATTTGCAATCTGTGTCTTACGACACCCAATGGGCTGGTTCGTTCCTCCTGACCAATCAAAGATCCATAAATCAATAGGTCAAGGGTCATCAGGGTATATGGGACCAATCAGGCAGTCAGGTGAGTGACCATTGGGTGAACTTCGCTCTACCATGACCTGGTTAAGTCCGTTGAGAGCCATAAGGGCGTTAACTCATGTGCTTAGAAACAGTTAACGCCCTTCTGGGTCGTAATAGAAGATTTGGATGGTGCTTATAATGTAGTGTCTGCAATATGAGACTACATTAGGCTCTATGCTTTAGACACTCCTGGCACAGCTAGAAACTGCCAGATCTAGGCTCTGTTCAAGGCTTCATGAATTGTGATAAACTGTCACATTTAGAGACTGTGCTCAGAGACTAGGATCCATGATAGTATTGGTACCAGTTTTAATTTTTAAATGAATCAATGAGAGAAGGACAAAACGATTAAGGAAGGGTTGAGGTGACAAGTAAATTAATTGATTATTAAGTGAAGTGTGAATGACTTTTATTTTGGGTTTCACTGCTTTGATGATTAGTATGTTAATCGATGTATAGATAAACTTCCAAGGCCTGTGTAATTATAAATGTAAAGTGTTGTGTTTGCAGTTAGGAATAGAAAATAATGCTCAGAAAATAAGACAGACTGTTCAGAAAAAGGAAAGGAAAAAGGCAAAAAATCATTAACATTGAGGATTAAGATGATGACAATAATTGTTATGATGTAGATGACCATTCTAATTTGAATTTCCAGCTTAAAGTGGTTTGCTCGTTGCTGTATGTGTGTAAAAGCCCTTTAAGTTATATTACTGTCAGTCTGTAATGGTGCCTGCTGATGACTGGAGGAGGGGGTGGGGTGAAGAAACAGGGCCACGGACAGGTGGTAGTGGTGGTAATGATGGTAGTGATGGTGGTAGTGGTGGTGGTGGTAGTAATGTTGCAGGTTGAGAAGAAGATGGTGAAAGAGGTACATGTAGGTGAGGGGAAAGAAATCCTTCACCTGAATTGCTTCTGTCAAATCTAAATGGCTCAATCAACAAAGAAACAAAAAAGTCCACAGAAGATCTTACAAAACACTTTCTTTTAAGCCAACCAAGTCAGGTGGGTTTAACCCAATCTCCTTGAACTCTAAATACGCAGGAGCACGTCTTACCCATGACACTGATTTAGGAGTGATTTAAAGGTTACTTTCTAAGACCTCCCAACGCACTTTATTGGCCAAAGACAACTACCAAGTTCATATCTTTCAGATGGGAGGTTGTCTGGTCTATGACGTCAAAAGACGACCCTTGTTACACCTTGGGGTATCAAGTCTAATTCCTTGTTTTGCTTTGTTTTAAGACGTTCTGTAACCTTTGCAGGGATTCAAAGTAGCTGCTTGGAACCCTGAAAATATGTAATCTCCTTTCATAAAACCTCTCAGAATCATCCAGAATGTGCCTACAGTAATCCAACATTCTTTTTAAAATTGTATTATTACATACAATTCAAGAAGTCTCGTCATTTCTTAACTCCTGATGCTGTTTCTTTAGTTTAGATATTTTTTTGTAAAATGAAAATGTGTGCTGTGGAATGGAGGTCAACTTAGCTTTTGAGATCATCTGTTCAGAGTCAGAAGGGCATTACCTTAATTACTTTAACACAGAATCAACGCCCTTCTGGCCCTTAACATACAATACACCGGTTTGCAGTGCCTAAAATGTATGAAAATCAGTAATTAGCTTCTGTTATGCATTTATTCATTCCCAGATATTCTCAAGGCACCTCTTTGTATAAAGTAGGCATGTCACGATCAAACTTATTTTTGACTGGTGCTGAGAAGCATGATTTTCAAACAATTTAGACATTTTATTTGGGATTTTAATCCATTTTTTTGTCTTCAATTGTTTTTTGTTGGGGGGCGGCAATGTCACCTAGGCCTATAGTCAAATTAGAAAGAAATACTGGAATCTGTTCTTTGACCACTGAGTTAACCACTGATTAGTCAAGAATTTGTGGGAGAGGGGATGGTCATGTAGGAAATGATTACTCCTGGATTAAAAACAAGAAAGACCATTTGCAATAAAAGATAATTAAACAAAAAAATGTTTTGATTCTTTAATGAGTTCATCAAACAGGACAGAAAAGTTGTATCCGAAACCAGGAGAAAAAAAATCAATGAAATCAAATTTAAACAAAATATTCAAATCAGAAAAAAGGAAAGAGGATAGAGTGAAAACTTAAATTGCAACCTTTGTTATGTTGTTAACTTTGGCTTTGAGTATGTTGAATGGAAACAACCTTCATGGTGAACATTCTGTATCTGCATGGGTCCTGTTTCATAAAACTTATCATTGATTGTAACTTTGCTATCAATGGTAACTTCCATGAAATACTTGATTTTGATTGGCTGTTGAGCAATGTTACCATGGTAGTTACCATTGATGGCAGAGTAACCATTAATGGTAAGTTTTAAGCAACAGGTCCCAGGTTTGTTCCAGGAAGAGACGATAACCCTTTCTCCAAAAACTAACAGGAGAACATGCATTGCCAATCTCTGGATTTGCCACCCAGTACATACAAGGAAAAGGATATTATTCTGAAGTCGGCCATATTCAAATTTATCATCCTTCTGTATCCTTCTCCTTGGAATGTTTACAACCAACACAGAAATCTAAACACAGTCCATCCTCGTCCATCACAATATTTACAAACACAGCCAAGCTTCCAGAAGGTCTTTGAAGTTGAAAACAAACAAACTTTTCCTTCCCTATCGGATACTTTCAAGAGAACCTGTTGGTGGTTGCATCATCATCTTGATATATGTATTAAATAGAAGACTCCTATAATTGAAAGGGATTTTGTTTTGTTCGTTTGTTTTAAAAATTATACTGTAGGCCCCAGTACACCTGGCACTTTCTGTCAAAATTTCTGCAGATACCATTTTTTTAAACCACTTGTGATCAAGGATCTATCAAGATGAACAGTAGGCAACAGAAATTATCAAAATCATTATTTATATTTTAAATGCCCATAATAAATATACATGTATCATGTACTCTGTACATGTACACTGTTATAGCAGAATTTTTTGTGTGTTTAAATCCACATCCCCCCCCCCCCCCAAACAAAACAAAAACCAAAAAAATTAAAAACATATTTTTAAATTATCCAGTGTTGTGCCCTTCCATGCTTTTGTCCTAGATTGCATTTTATGAAACAATATTCACCCTGTACTGTAGGCCAATATATGACTGACTATCATCATATACATGTAGGCCAATGTTTCTTCATTTACGTTTCTTTAATACAATTTTCCTTGTCGTGTAAACAGACCCTCTTTTAGAACCCCTTGCCTGGAAGAAGGTTGTGCACTTGGTTTCTAGGAAATCATCCTTTGAAAGACTTCTCCAGGGATGCAAGGATCCTTGGTATAACTACAGGACCATATCAGGGTGTCTGGCGATAAGCATGCCATGATTTAAAACCCAACAAGTGGTTCACTGGCACGTCTGGTGATGTGCACAAGGTACCAGAACTGCAGAGATGGAATCAAATAATTGATTATGACCTTATACCATGGAGCCTGGGATTTCAGATTTTGACTGCCTTATATATTCCCACATGAGCAAAATTCAATGTTCCGTTCAGAAAGTCCAAGTACAATGTACATTGTAGGCCTTCTAAACTTTCATAAACTCTGTGTATATTCATGAACTGCCTGTTCAACCAATTTGGGTGGTATGGAATTACTTAACGTAAGTTAAATGGTGTCTTTAGTAAAACTCATGCAGCTAAGCAGTTGAAAAGTTCATATCTATTGGAAAACTCTGAAGATACTTAGTTTTATAAATAGGTGGATTGCTGAGAAACGGACATTGTGTCCCAAAAGGTCATTTGTATCACAAGCATCTGAAAAGGCGAGACTACAAACTTGAATACCGGTAGGTAAACCATTAGGGGTGCTATTCAATGAAAGTCCACAATGGAGGTAATTCTATTTCTATGCTGAGTGAGCAAAACTCAATGGTCCTAGGTTGCGTTTATCTAGCAAATTTTTGGCTAGAATCAGGTTTCTCAAACGTCTTTCAGGCAAATTTAGAAGTAGATAAACGCAAAGCCTTTTTCAAACGTCTTTAGATATGGGCATATCTAAAGACGCAAAAAGGTGCGTTTTGAATGTGACATACAGCCAGAATCACGTTTCTGAGAGATCGATAAACGCAAGGCTGTTTTGAACCTCACATACAAATGGGACCACCCAGGTGTTGTGTACAAGCATACGTGTGAAGTTGACCTCCGAGAAACTGTCTGCTTCCCGGGTCAAAACAGCTGGGCAGACACAAGGCCTTTATTTTTAATCGTGAAGGGTCGATAAACGCGACATCCCGCAAATCACGATCGTATAGTGGGGTACGATAGTGGGGTTCGATAGTGGGGTACGATATGTACATATCTAGTGGCAAGCCTATATAAACGCGCTCTAAGTCCCATCTTGGATCTTTCCCACATGGACCAGCATGTGACAAGAGTACAGGAGACAGATAGTTTACAGGTCTTTAGAAAAAGATAGAAATGGGTGCTTAAACTCTCACTTTCTTCAGCTTTTACAAGCAAAAACATCCATATCATCAATCATGTACAATTTTTCAAGTTGGGATCAGCTTCCACTTGTACCGAAGCATTGGCATGTGTTCTTTGGAAGTTGACAAAGCCAAGAATATCTTGTATAGAAGAAGAGTGCAGAGTGTCTCCAATAAGAGCCCTATCCCATGGTGAGGGTATCTGTGATAGTCCAAGTATATGTCTGAAGTGGCTTGATGATATCTGACAGAAAATCATTAATCAAAGGGTATTTACAGTACCTACAAATTAGAGTACATGCACAATTAAGACACAATTAAGACACAATTAAGACACCAAATTGGACAGATGGTCTGTTCAGAGCCAGAAGGGCATTAACTCTGTGTTAAAGTACGAGGGTTAATGCCCTTATGGTTCCAAACAGATCAAATACATGTGAAACACGTTATATTGTTTTTAAGTGGCTCAAACCAGGCCCAAACATCTTGGAGCGTGTGTGCAACCCTTTGTAACTGCAAGGAAAAGGCGCTATATCAAATATCTTTTGGATTGGATTGGATACTGGAGGTCTTCTCCTGAAACACATACATGTTTCAACGTCTGTTTTAGCAATAAATTTCATTGAATCAGAAAATTATTTTTTTGGATGACAAGATAAAAGATGCTCTATATGTTGTCTACTAGTAATTTAAGACCATGCAATTGAGCACCATTTAGGGAACTTAAAGCCCACTGCACTACTTACAGCTACTTGCTCCCTCTATATAGCAAACAATACCTAATTGATGCCTGTTGGTCCCCCATGATCCTCTTTTTCTTATGTTAATTGAGAGCTGATTTGATGAGATAACCACCTGTCAGTGACATTGGAGGGAGGTCTAATCCCTCTTGGCCAAACTAGTGCAGAGAGGCTTTAAAAAGATGGGGGTTACAGTAGATCAAGAAAGCTGACAACAGTACAAGGGATCACACACATTCGGGTCACGGCTTTCAAGTATTTGCACTTTTTCATTGATTTTCACTTAAGACTAAACACCCATTTCATTATCATTGCAAGATAAAAGAACCTCTGGTAATTTGTATTTTGAGATACAAGCAGATATCGATCACCTTGCATCAAAACGTGACCCCTTTCTGTGATTAGGTAAGATGTGTCCACTATCAACACTTAAAAAATGACATAAAATCAATAGGATGGGACCAAGAGGTGGGCTTCACCTTTCATCATTAGTGACAAGGAGGATGGCAATGATATTCAGCAAGTGATCAGGTCTTAAGTACCAGTATTGGGGCTTTAAATACCAGGATTAGGATTATTGTAAGCAAAAGGAAATATGCCAGTAATGCTGGATTCAGAAGCTAGAGTTCTTCAGAATACTATGAATCAATTGGCAAGAGTTCAACAAATCTCAACTAATTGGCTCTTCTCAAGATGCACTTCCTTGTTTGGACAAAGAGAAGGAAAGCGGGAATAAATAATACCTCCCATCTCGTTTCTTTGATCTTATGTCACTTCTTCATTTGAAAGTCCTTTGGAAAATGCTTACGGTACTTGGCCAGTTTACAACAGTATTTTCTAGGAGCTAGTTTTATCATGACAATGAAATGGATATGAGAAAATTTGTACTTTTCTTCGCACATCTGATTAGTCCAATATCAAATTGATTTCAGTATTCTTATAAATAAAGGTCATATTTCAGTCACAGTTATTTGTTTATCATGACAAGACTGTTTTCCTTGTCTTTCTTTTTTATATAGGCCCTACTATATGAATTGACATGAATGTACATCAACATGGATGTATCAACCATATCCGTTATGCTGTAAGCATGACAACAATTTCAAAGATATTCATTCATGTGAAATCAAACAAAAGATAATTTCCAGACAATACATGTACATGTATTCATCAAGAGTGAACATTTGGGAGGTAACAGCTTCACTCTACAGTCTACATGTAATCTGACACCCCCTCCCCCCCCCCCCCCCCCCCCCCCCCCTCTTGAAAAAAATATGATAACTATGGATATAAATGTTGTAAACCATTTGAATTTAATCTAACCAATACTGTGCAGGTATAGAAACCCTCATCACACTCCTATAATAGTGTCACGTTCATCACCAACAGGTGCATGGTATTCTACAATGTACATGATAACCCTCATGCCATTCTTAGCCATCTCATTGCGGAGTTCATGCACACTGCGGGCATTCACACTGCAAGAAAAAAAACAGGGTTTTTCCCGCATTCCATAATTTTGTCAGAAGTTGCTCAGCTACCCATAAACACAACAAAAAACCCTCTTGATTGTGGATTTTTAAAGTGCTGGCCGAAACTCCACCCCTTTTTGTATTGTAAAATGCTTGCTCTCATAACAGCAGTGAATTATTCCTGTTTAGCTAACATAACTCTCATCGCTGCCATACTATCGCATGCAGAGCAGTAGAAAAGTGGTGCATGCGCAAAACTCACACACAAAAAAAAAGAATTGTCAACCACCAACATTTTTTAAATGGGTTTTTGCAGTAGTGTAAATGGTAAAATTATGAAACTTATTTTTTGTGTTAACTTGGTTTTTTCTGAAATGTAAACGGGCCTACTGACTAGATTTCAAGCTTGATTTGATGTCAGACAGTGAGATAAATAAGAGCCTATCTCTCTAGAGACCAATCATTACATTATCTGTCATCATCCAAACGATTTCATCTCATTCCTCATCAGCTGGCATCGTGCCCAACATCACTCCTATCATGATCAGGTTACAGGGATGAGAGGAGTGAAAGAGAAGGCAGAATAAAATCGAAAACAAACACTACTTGGGAGTTCAAGCTACCAAGGAATAAAGAGAAATACTAGAAGCCAAATAAAAAGACCCAATGTAACACAAAAGACCCTCGTGAAATGATTTTTAAAAATGTAGGAGGATGATGAATAGACAGTGAAGTTCTTAGAGGACACATTCAAAGAAGTATTTTAAAAAACTTGGATAGGATGGACAATTGATATGAATAATAATTAGTAATGCTATATGGATAGTGGAAATATTAATACAATGTTTTCTTCTTATTTTATTCCTTTTTTTAATATTAATATGTGATAAAAAACTGGTTCCTCACAAGAAAATCAGTCAAAAGACTGTGGTATTGTCAGCAAGTTTGGAAAAATAATCGATTTGGCATTTTAATTTTCTTATCACAACCAGGATAATTAAATAACCCAGTGGAAAATAATTAAAAACCAAAAGGAACCTGGACAAAAGCAGAGCTATCAAACATGAAGAGATTACCAACAGTAGGTGGCGCTGTTCAAAACAGAGACACCCTACACATTGCACAAGGAGATTCAAAGGTGAATAGAAAGTTGTTTATACTTTGAACACAAGATGGCAGTATTGCAGTATACTTCACATGAACTATAAAGTTCTTGTCAGGTGTGTATAAATTTATATCAGAATAGCACACACAACTTTAGGGAGTAATTGTGCATTCTCAGCATTTACTCATTCGGTTCATAGAGTCATTGGCTCAGCTAGACCTTACCATTGGCATCAACTGCATCAAACCATTTGCAATATTTCTGATTTTGTTTTAAGTGCCCTCAAGATTCATTAGCTAGATCTTAAATGAGTAAAATGTTTTTACAAACTTCTAGGTATTTGATAATCGACTTTTCATCCATTAATACGATTGTATTATAGTTTTGTTTGTAATTAGCTTTACTACATGTAACATTTCAAATTTGTTTGTTTATTCTACTGTATGTACCCGAGCAGTGTTTTCCATATGTTCAAAGGTACCAGGCTCGATTAGCATTCATGCTATTTTCTGGTTCCTTTTATCCTTTTATGTTATTGTATAAAACTGTTAAAAATCATAGACCCCTGTTTTACTAAAACTAAAAACCTGTATCTTGTGAACCTTGTGTAAATGCATAAAAGGTAACCAAAATTGCTTTTGAGCAAACCTGTCTTGGACCAGCTTTTGATGAACCTTTTATAAATGGAAGTTTGTGTTTCAGACTCATACATCATACATGTAGACAAATCTTTATTTTAAATAAGAAATGAGTTTATGGCTCCTCTGACTTTTACACACATTTCACACACCATTTCGGTGTTTTAACAGTAAATGTTATAAAATTGAATGATTATGCAGACTAACTCACCTGTGCTAATAACCTTGTGCTGTAGCGTAGAATAGGCCTGAGATTAGAGAACAACAATCGTTTATGGTACGATGATAATGAAGGTAGTTGGCTGCAAGAAGAAGAACAAAAGGGGAAAATATTGTTAAAGACATGTTTAAAACATTTTAAGATCAAGCCCATTCCAATTAATCCTAAATCTTCAAACAAATACAGACATAACATTTGATATCAAACTCTTTCCATTTTGGTATGTGTTTGACATTTCTAGGAAATATCGATAAACTCTACATGTATCTTTGGTCATTCAACAATATTCCTCTATCTTCTTTGACAATGTCTACAATGATTTCATTACAGAGAGAGAGAGAGAGAGAGAAGGGAGAAAAAGAGGTGGGGGGGGGGGGGCTCGGCGTTTAAGCTATGAAGCTCAGCAGACCTGTATCCCATCCAATATAGAACCAGTTTGTTATTAACTGATATATTCTATACCTATATATTCAACAGGATTTTCCATAAAAAGGATCCGACACACAATAAAGAGCATGCAGTCTGTAAAGAAAAAAGACAGTGAATTGACATGTCCATACCCTCCCTATGCCGTATGGATCAAGAGGGGTCAAAAGGGGAGGGGGTCCAGGATTAAACTCAAAAGAAGCATAACAAAGCATTCCTATTTCTGCATTTGAAAGGCATGGGGATAAGTAGTTATCTATAGGGGGAGAGGAGCTGGTGTGGCAGAAAATAAACCCCAAATCATGAAAGAAGAGGATTGTTGGTGAATTCCTACACATTAATATCCTAATTCAGCTTTTTGAGTCATCCAGCTTAGTTTTGGTTTCAGGCAAAGTTAATTTGCTATGCTCCTTGCTGTGACCTACGCTCGTAAATTTGTATTCTGAACAGAAATAGTGGTTTTCTGGGAGTAAATGTCACATCGGATATCTGAAAACTATCATAGAGGAGGACAAGGGACAAAGAAGTCTTTTTGAGTCAATTTGGTGAAAAACTTTATGAACAAGTGGTACTTGACGGTATACTTTTAGGGAAGAGAGAGTATATGTCGAGCAAAGTGTGAATGAGACGTGCAAGAATTTAAAGTACTGTAACTAAAACTGCTATGATTTAGACAAACTAAATAAAGTATTTGTAATTATGCCCTCCATTCAGTGAATTGCCATATATCAGACTTTCTAGGATCTGAGTGGAAGATATCACCAATGTAAGTATATCTGGACTTTTCAAGAAAAAAACAAAAAACAAGTTTGAAGAAAGAAAAATAATTCTTCATCGATCCAACAATATTCAAGATCTAAGATCAAATACGGTACAAAGATTAGAGTACATTTATTAGCAAATTTCCATTGCTTCATTTTTTCATTATTTGTTAAAAGGAAGAACAAAAACACTTCTTTGAAATATACATGTCTGTGTACATGACTACATGTCCTACATGTATGCTGAAATCCTAACTGTAATTTACTTGAAAGATACAACAAATATCAATAACTCATTTAATTTTATTTCCCATGTTTCCTGGTAAAGCATCAAATACTCAATGCAACTTATCAATAACTCCTTCAAAAGGTTTCCTGCCAATTCTCTCCACTGACATTTTGAGAAATAAGAAATGAAAAATGTTGTACCTGAAACTTCTAAAGTGACAACAACCCACACCTCTCATTCCTAAACACCACAACTTGTCACATTGGCTCATTAGTTTTTTATCAAATGCAAACATTGTACCGATAAATATAATTGACTATAAACTTGCTCCTTTTGATCCATAATTCATCAGATTATATGCTCCATTTGTTATTGTGATGTTATCGTAGCTCCACTTATGGTAGAGTTATCACATTCCAATCAAAAATGACAGATTGCTGGCACCATAATCAATGTTTTTATTTCCCACAAATGCATTATGTACATTTGAAGTACTTTTGATTCTCAGCAGTTATTTTTTCTGATCAAATTCGTTGTTGTATAGATGAAAGACCGTTCTTGTTTAAGTTCTAGACCTTTTTTTTAGGTCCTAGAGCTAACTATTTTGTTTAAAGATATGATCTAAACATTCTGATTCTCGGCAGTTATTTTAAGTGCTTCCATTATTTCCCTGGATATTAGCTATTATCGGTTTCATCCTACCATTTACTGGAGTAAATCAAGCAACAAACTACTTAGCCCCTAAACTCTTTAAATAGCCCCTTTTAGTAGAAAGTGCCACTTAAAAACCTCTATCAATGGGTGTCCTAGTGCATTAAACCATGCAGTACATTCACTTCTTTTTCACTGAATCTTCCTGCAGTCTACACACCCAATTAAGACTTCAGGTAAACTCTCTTTTTATTTCAAAAAATGTGTGATTGAGTAAAATTTAATTTGTCCTCGAAGCAAAGCTGTGATCATTTAATAAGAATGGCATAAATGGGCTTAATACATTGTAGTAGAATGAATATCTCTTAATTAGTGATAAGCAGTGATAAAACCAGGGATAACTTTACTATGAATCTACACTGCAACCCTACAGATAATAATGACAATCACAATGACAAAATACGCCAATGAATATATGAAATGTCAATGAGCTCACCTTCAGTTTGTTTTTTGCATAAATAAGCTTAAAAGCCTTAATGGTGTAAATATCTCAAACTGAATGATAAGAGGCAATAAAAACATGGGATTATATTACTATACACTGTAATCCTACAATAACAAAGACAAAATTGGCCAATATTGAATACTGAATTATGGGGAGCTCACCTTAGTGGTTCTTCATAGGTATTGAAGTAGCTGCGTAGGAGATCACAGTAATCCCGTTGAGAGATGACAAAGTTGAGGAGGAGAGCTAGACAGCGGTCGGTGGTACCTGGAAGTGAGAGAGAGAGAGAGACATTCATTGTAAATCCATGATTACTCCAGAATATAAGCCTGTGTTCGAGTGGATACGTCGACGGACTGTCGATCTTAAGGTCCGCGGTTCGAGTCCCGCCGCGGCACTAATGTCCTTTGGCAAGACATTGATCTACATTTGCCACACTCAACCCAGGTGATGTGTACCTGGCAGGAATTAATTCCTTGAAATGCTAGTGCCCCGCAGTGGCTGCCTTGCTAAAGCCAGGGTAATAATCGGGGCAGCGCCAGGAACGTCACAACGTGACGGACATGTGCGCTATATAAGAAGCCACCATTATTATTATTATTATTATTATACATTTATACAGCATTAACTTTGTCTCAGATTCTGAAACAAAATCCTGGATTTAACTCATGCTGCGATGAGTTATAAACCTTTAGGTATTAAAGTCAGAAACCCCATGACTTTTAAAAGCCGATCGCAGGGATGCCAACCTTTCAGAGCACAAATCAGTAATCATAAGGCTAAAAATCCGTAATTTGGAGACAAAATCCGTAATTTTCTGCGCGACGCAAATTTTTCTGCACGCTGGCAAGCGCAGCTCCCGCAGGCAAGCGCGATAGCACAACAAGTTAAATAAAAGTAACATACCTGTTCATTAGTTGGTGTTACACGATGCATTTCCATTTCTTACTGTATTCTTCTTTAAAAGTCTGTAACTTCTTGCCACGCTTCTTAGTTGTGGAAGACATGATGATTGATATCTAAATCCAACCAACATGAGTTCAGATTGTCGACGAAAATCGACGAACGCTGTGACAGCCTGTGAGAAATCCGACAGTGTACACGGCGCTAGCGTAGCGAGGCCTGGCGCTGGCCCGGCGGTAGCGGCGCGGCCAAGAGAGGTATTTCACCCGGCCCCCGCTCGCGAAGCACATGTATGCACCTGCGCTGTGAAAGGGGTGTGCTAGATAACAAATTGTCCGATCGGAAGCGCTATGGGATTTCTATGCATGGATTCAAGGATGGCTGCGCTGCAATAGTCAAAAGTACCGGTACGTGCTAAACCTTAAAGTGCTAATTTTGAAATCGGCAAAATCCGGGATTTATGGTATGAAAACCGTACCGCCCGTAATTGGCCGATTTCCCGTAGAAATTACGGGAAATCCGTACTAGTTGGCATCTCTGCGATCGCCTGTCTGATTATCAATACGATTTACGATTTACGATTGCAAATCTAAATTTAAAAATTTGTTTTTCCAACGATTTTATAACACTACAGTCTATTGGGGAAAATGAGTATGGTTAAAAGCCAGTCGCTCAAAGATTTTTTAGTTTGAGGCAATTTATGATCATTTTGAAGCGCAATTTTTTAGAGCTTCAATATAACACTATATCACAGACACTGATAACACGTACATGTAGGGCCATGCATCTCTGATTTAACATTGTTAAACGATGCCTTTAAACACAGCAGGAGGACAATGAAAAATAATATTATTCATGATGACAACAAAGAAAAGGATCATGAAAATTGTGATGATAAAAATAGCAACAAAAACAACAATAATGATAAAGGCATTTATATATATTCAACAAAGAGGCCATTTCCGTAATGTACGGTAACCAAATTTGATGCATACGTCTTTGTGAATTGCCTTGATACGAATTCCATGTATTTCAGTCATCTATTATGAATAATTGTAATTGATACTCGGAATACAAACTGCATATATAACGTTTTGTTAATTAGAGCAAGGCTGCAAGCATAATGTTTGTTCTACTTAGCAACAACTGACGTAAACAATTCGCATTCTGACTATTGAGATACAATTATTCGTAACAGTGGGATGAAATAATTTGTATCGAGGCACTTTAGAAGTATGCATCAAATTGTGTTACTATTACGAAAATGGCCACATAAAGCATGCTGATATGTGCTCAAAATGATTTATATTCTTGAACAAAATAATGATCAATGGGCATGTTTTTCATTTGTAATTTTTTTTTAACAAGTGCATGGAAAAGCATTAGAGCTTGTACTCAACAGTGATCAAGTGGCATTTTAAAAGCACCTGTTTCATTACGTCACTATCCTATTATGATATACATGTACCATTATATTATTATTATAATAACCATATTTCACAAGCAATAATTATATAATATTGGATGGCTTTGAGTGTGATACAGGAATATATTGCTCGAACTATGGCAATATTGAACGAGTCGGAGACGAGTCCAATATTGTCATAGCGAGAGCAATATATTCTTGTATCACACGAAAACAAAGCCATATTATATTGTTATTATTATCTATAAAAAGACTATATCAGGCTGACTAGCGAAATAACAAAATGTAAATATGGCTTTGTTTTCATGTGATATCGATACGATATCGATATCGTTAGTTGAAGTTCCCGGATGACTGAGCAATACGAAAACAATATTGGTGAGTCATCCGAGTACTGCGCTAAAGATATTGAATACACTGATTTATTGCACCCCTTGGAAGCCTTATATAGATATTAATAATATTTAACAACAACCTACCTTCTACAGGTATTTCTAGCAGCCTCTCCTCAAACTCGATCTCTCTATTCCTGAGTAAAAAAGCCTCTGCATCCTCGTTGAGTAGCGCTCTTGTGGACGCTAGACGGACCCTGCAGTCTGGAAGCTTGTATTCCATGATGGCCGCTGCCAACAGGTCTCGCACCCGCATGCCGTCCACACACTGAAGCTGTTTCAATAAAATAAAAGGATGAGTGGAATATTAGAGCACATACATGTAGTTTGATGGATCATCTTGATTTCAACATCAACAGTTTCCAGATTAGGATTTACAAAGAAGCATCAATGTCATGACTTTCCTTCAAAAACTTATCGGATTTGTAATAGTATTACTAAATAATTAAAACACTGTTTATCTTAGGCATGTGTAATGTTATTCATCTTTTGTTATATTGTTATATCTATGTTATCATGCTTGATACATTATGTATTACTTGTTATTATTTTACTAAAGCATATTTGCTCTCATATACATGTACAGGTGTATGGTCTGATGAGAGCCATGACAGGGAATCAACTCTTTGTAAAAGTATGTGAGTTATCATCTTTTGGCTCTTACTTAGCAAAACTTTTAGCCAAGCTTCAACCCTCCCCCAAATATCCATCCCCCTCCCATTCTCCATAGAAAAAAGATGCATTTACATTTGCAATCACAGGAAGGTCTAACAAATAAACATGTAAGGCACATCAATGTTGAGAAATGTGTTAAAACAACTAAATTGTGAAGATGGATACCTAACGAGGGTTCAGACAAGTAACCTCAGAATTGTCTCAGTCTTTCTTGACTTAGCCATCAAGCAATTTCAATATTCGTCTCAGGTTAAATCTGTCTTGAATTTGTTGTCTAGCATTGAGTACAAATTTCAAGATTAAAATTGCTATTAGGTCAAATACTGTAGAATTTCAACAAAAGTCTCTAAAAGTTCACTTCCTTCCAAAGTTTCTAAGAAGAGCTTTAGAAAGCTAAGGGTGTATAAATACATCCAGTAAAGTAAACATTATCTAAAGGTAAGTAAATCAACTTTGCTGGCATAGAAAGGAGAAAGGAATGCATAACTCGAGAGCTTGGGGCTCAAGAATATTTGTACAGGCTTTGGTTTTCATATTCACCCCAAGGGCAACCAGTTACACACTATTCACGCAAGAAGAGCAATTAGTGAGATTACAAATGTAATGTTGGAATCATGATCATGATCATGATTTATTTGTTTTACCTGACTGCTAAGAAGAGATGTGTATGCCTGTATTAAGTAAGCAACCTGGGGATTGAAAGCTTTAAGTCCTCTCTGAGGGACTTGGCAATGAGGAATAATGCCTCACCAAAGGACACTAGCACATTGACTTGATTTTGAACTCAAGATCTCCAGAGTTACAAGGCCACTTTTCTACCAATGAGCCATGCACCTCCATAAGAATAACATAATAACATTAATCAATGAGATGCTGATCTTAATTTGAATTCATTGTAAATAAAGGTGTTCATCTGATTGGGGGATAGAGCCCTTCTTGCCCACAAAAGACGGTTAATTTGCAACTGCACTTTGCGAGGACAAGATCGTTTGGGAAATGAGGTGTAAAAGAAGAAAATTATTAAAGACATCAGTGAAATAATGCAGACAGGCATGAGAAAAAGAAAGAAGGATGATTCAAAACACTCCTTTTCCTTTTTTTGTGGATGGACGTATTATACTCCCATAACGATATTTTCCATCTAATAAGGGTTACCTTTTTCTTCTTACATGTACCTGTTATCAAAAACAATTATTAGTCTTTCCATGGGTATATAAATATTCTACATTCACCGAAACCTTTTGTTGTGCCGCAAGCTCCGTATATGCTAACAAATACAATGACTTTCTTTATTTTGTTAACGTAATGATGGATGACTATCCAACGTAATCTATTATTCTATTCACTCAGGCCATTAAAATCTACATCTCAAAAGGCAATACAAAACCATTAAATTGGTGGGTATTTCATAGAAAGTGAAATTGATAGAAACACAAAGGTTGTGGGCCGCACCAAACGTAAAGTGAGTGAGGGATTATCTGTCGCTGGAGGTGGAAAAGAAACACTCTATTTTGCAGTTATCGGACAGTAAATAAGGTGATTTATCTCAGTCTAATTCCATTATTCATGAGCATTTATAGGCTCTTTAATATTAGACTCCTGGTTTTAATGAAATGTTTTTTTCCTGAAGCCTAAAGAGATATACATATACTGTATATCCTTGGTACATTGACATAATTATATCCATAATCGTTTAAGTGAAATTGCACAATTTAAAAGTGAAAGAAACTATAGAAGCTTTTGAATAGTATCATAGTAGACTTAAAAACTGTTTTTGAAGGACATACATTGTATGACAATCCTATCTGTTCTGAGTTCTGACACTTGCTTAAATATATTGCTGTACATTAGGCTTTCTCTGTAATTTTTTTATTTTTATTGGACCATATACAAAAAAAAAATTATTCATGCATTATTCATACAAGTCAAATTACAGAAGATCCATGTCTTTAAAGATCTTTAACATAGCAAGGCATCTCACTCTGTGGATTGTAATCAGTACCATTTAGCAAAAAGTGTAACATCCAAGCTTGGTAACATCTCTCTTTTTTGCCAAGTCTCTGACTTCATGCAAACACCAGATAGCAAGAACAGCATGGCCCTTGGTCTTCTACATTTGTAAATCAGTTAAACCTGACCCTGGGTCTAAGAAAACATTTAACAAAAGAAAACTTAGAACTCAGACTAACTTCCTTTCTTAAACCTGATTTTGAACAAAAGTTTAGCAGGTGTCAGGTTAAAGATAAAGACCGGTTATGGTCATGCGATTGCATTGTGAAAGAAACGTTGTGGAATCGATCAGAAAAGGTTGATCATCTAGCATATACCATATTGGTGTGTACTGCAAGGTTCTGGAATCATCAAAATGACAAGAAATTTGGCCCAGTCTTGGTAAAGTTACAAGCACTGTACACAGAAAGATGTATATGGGACTACGCACACGTGCGCGACACATGCGTTTATCTCTCACAGGCCAATAGATAAACTAATTTACCAAATATATCAATTAGTAGGCGGTTTCCCGGCAAAATTTGTATTATCCTGTATTAGTCGAAACATATTCTTTCACATGATTGGTAATAAGAGCTTCCATTTCATTTTTTTGAAATTGGGGCGTTTCCAATACTGGTCTTTACCTTTAAATTAAGAGTAGAACATACACTTTACATGTATGGGCCCATGACTGCAGCATATTGACAATATGGTCACATGACTTCCTTCTCGCTTTTCAAGGTTAATTCTTCATCTTTCAAGAGAAGACAAAATCAAGTCAAATATTATCGAGCCAAGATTATGGTCTCTTATACGGAATGTCAATATCCCTGTGTACATGTAATGTTTGTACACATCTGATGATTTACTTTACATGCGGGCGCTGTACTAAAGTGGTATTTGCATTCAGAGTAGAGCGGAACCACATTTTTTCATCTTCTTCAACATACATGATGATTACATATATTAAGTCAACAGAAGGAGTACTTCAATGTCATCTGTTGTCTATTAGACTGTCAGTGATTTACATGTATGAGCACCTGTCAGTCCCGTTGTAGTAGCCACTTCTTTCTTGCGATCATTTCTTAGAATGATCACAAAGACTTTCGAGAAATCAACCATGGGCAATAATAAAAACAAACATTTGTACTGCCAATAAAAAATTGTGTTCAGAATATGTGATGTTTCATTTTATATTTGCATAAGGATACGGGAATCGCCTTGGGTTGATTTTTGAAAGTCTTTTCAGGCACAAATGTTTCTCCTAATAAATAGAAAAGTGTGTTGTAGAATATGTTGGCTATGGCTACGGACTACTTTTCGTATTTTCTATGGAGAGGTCTGTACATATTCAAGTGATTTTCATCAGGGTGCAGCAATAGCATGAAGCACCATTGAGTGAGGAATGTCCTCACTGACTGTCCTCACCGTCGTCGTAATGGTCTTAGTTAAAGGTAATACAAAGTTTTGGTATGCATGGGGTCATGAATTTGGTTCAAATGAACATATTGGAAGCATATGCGATCCTACAATATTCAATGATCGTTGCCGCGGTTGAAATCAAGTCTAGAAATTGTAAATAATAAACTCTTTAAGTTGTAAACATGTAGCTCCCTCTTAAGGTCAAAATATTAATTAAGCTATAAAACAATGTTTCTTGACTAAAATCGACCGATTAGCTATTCCCGTTTGGAAATTACATATCAAAACTACATATTATGAGATTTTCATGGTCGCAGCTAAATGTACCATTGTACGGCCGTAGGCGCTACTTGAAATTTAAAAGGGGCTAAATATTCACAGGGGCATCCAAATATATCAAAACTTGTAAAGAATCATTCACTATCCAGCCAATTTTCAAAATTTCCCAAAACTTTGTATTACCTTTAAGAAGGCAGATCAAAGAACAACATCAAACTGTTGATTATACCATGGACCATACCACAAATTATACCAACTGAAATCAATCAGAAGATGTAAGGTGGTTCAGTCATGCAAAAATCTTGCTCCCAGATCTTTACGAAGCACAATAGAGGAAAACAATAAAGGTCTCGGAATTGAAATGACCGCAAACGGATTAGCATGAATACTTCAGAGGCCTTGAATGAAGTACAATCATTTACAGGTAAACATGCCCAAAGACCCAGCAAAATCTCATTATGATTTATGATTGATTTCTGATAGCAAATACATGGTTGCATGGACCAGTTTTCTTCAAATATTTAGGGAATGCCTTACATTCGTTTGAAGACAATATAAATACATGAGCTACAGTATTCAACTTCTGTTATACCTAAGTCAAAATGTAAAGTACATGTAGTAATTTCTATAAGCCTACAGAGAGACCTAAGACTAGTGGTTCAATGCAAGATAAGTCATTAGTGAGGCTAATTGTATCCCTTAGGAAACTTGGAAAGTTAAGTAATAATTCATAATCACCATGCAAACAAGTCTCTCAGGACTAAATAAACATTTGTAGACTAGCATTATGTTAGTAATAAAATATATGTATTATTTTACATGTTGTAGATGCATAATCCAACTAATCAATTATTAAATAAAACTGATTTGTACAACTTGACATCTCTGAGATTACTGCTATTTCATATCGATCTTATTACACCTCAGCCTCCAAAGGACTGACTGACATCGTCCTACAATGTTTGACAGAAATGGGGAAATTTCCTGATGTGAGATTGAGCCTTATATCAAATTTTCATGGTGTAACTAATGCGAAATGAATATGAATAGGCCTCTGTGGTCATACAAAAATAGGCATCCGTGTATGTGCATATAAATAATAAGAATATGAGGCCTTGAAATAATATACCTACATAACTGCATAACCATAAAATACTTTTGATACTGATATGTTAATGTGACCTAATTCCACAGATGACAGCAAGTTTAATAGTCTGACTAGCTTGTCTAACTTTTAATTATTCATTGAATCAGGGGCATGAAGCAACATTTGGAGAAGACAGACGCAGTATGGGCTGCTTGTATTATAATAAAGAAGAATAGTGGAATAGCCCTAGGGTATACAGTAATGTCCAATATAGTATGCCTACAATGTGCACGGATGAGCAGAGTAGGTAAGAAGGGAGGTACAAAAGTTCACACCAGTGGGGTCAGTACAAATCAATACCCACGCTTTGTGCATTCAGGTAAATCAATGGGGTATACACAAGGGTCCCCCAAGCTTGCCCCCCTCCTCCGTCGTAAGCTTCCCCTCCCTCCTGTATGCAATGGGTGTATAAAAGCTTGGGGATAGTGGTTGGATGACTACCCTCCCCCAATCTAAGCTTTCCCCTCCACTACTATGTGTACAAAGGAGTTGATTGCTCACTTGTAGTGGGTGTAACCTACAAGTACATTTTTGTACATGTTTGAAGGAGATATGAATTGTATCATTTGCCCCCTCCCACCTCCAATCATCACACACTACCCTCCACCCCCTTCCTTACAACCAAAGGAAAGGTCAACTGTTCAATAAGAGAAGGTTACTGCCCCTCTTTCCTTTGACACTCGCACTCCCCATCCCCTCCTTAATAGTGTATAACCTGTATGTATGGTACATCCATTGTATCACAGCATTGTAGGGATTAATGCCATATTATAATAAGAAATCTAGAGAACCTATCCTATATTAAATTAATATGAATTTTCAGTTTATAATCAATCATACAACAAATGGCTACCGACTGAGTATAAGGCCCAGGTCTCATGAAAACAACCTCCATTTATTAAAGGGATAGTCCACCCCAGGATTTTCTTTAGCTGACGATATAGACCTAATAATACTATGAAGAATGATACAAGTCTCATTAAAATCCATGATCACATAACGAAGATATATCGACTTTTTTATCGAAAATCAGCCGCCCCCCAAATGCAAATGCGTTACATGGGCATGAATTGTGACGTATGTTGCGAGCTGCCTTCTTATTTCGCAGACATTCACTTTCGCTCGCGATACACTGTTATCGCACTGACACGACGAATCATGAATGAAAGTGAAAGCGAAAGTGAATGTCTGCGAAATAAGAAGGCAGCTCGCAACATACGTCACAATTTCGATACTATCGGTTATTTTTTGGCGATCGTTTCATGCCCATGTAACGCATTTGCATTTGGGGGGCGGCTGATTTTCGATAAAAAAGTCGATATATCTTCGTTATGTGATCATGGATTTTAATGAGACTTGTATCATTCTTCATGGTATTATTAGGTCTATATCGTCAGCTAAAGAAAATCCTGGGGTGGACTATCCCTTTAAAGATAACAGCATCTGTTCCGACTTGGGAGCCAAAAGGGCATTAGCCGACATTCTAACACAGAGTTAACCCCAGGGTGGCTCTCAAAAAGTATAGAGAGAACCATCCATTCAATTTCTTTGTCCTTTATTTCTCATTTTAGTGTGTAGGCCTATGAACATGTTATAACTTCACAGGTTAACAGGCTCAAAAAAATCAAGCACTTTTGTCAAATTTCTGAATCAAGAATCCAGAGTACCGGTACATGGTCTATTGCTGGAGAGGAAAGGGAATGAAATGACATCCTTTGTGTTTATCATATATGATAATATACTGTATGTACCGGTACGCATATTTTCTGACTTGTCAAGTTCTAGTACAGGACAGGTAAAGTAGGGCATTTCTGGTACAAGATCACAGAAAACGAGCACTTTTTCCCACTTTTTGAATCAAGACTCCAGAGTGCATGGTCAATCGTTAGAGCGAAGTGGGAATGACTTGTGACAGGTCACACCGAGGGTCTGACCTTTCGCACAGTGAGTAGCCGAAGAACTCCACCACTCAAAGTCACCAGGGGCAATACAACACGATGAATGGATCGAGAGGAAGAGGAGAAACCTCTGAAGCAAATTCAAGAGTTTTCCTCAAAAATATTGCACTGTACATGTACAGTCTGTTTTACACACAAAACAAAACAATGAAACCCTCTGGTGTAACAGTAATTTACTAGTTTGAAACTACATAAAAACCTCAGAATAATAAATATGTGGAAACAAACAAACAAACAATGGAAAAAAAAGCATCTCAACCATTTCAAAAGGACTGCAGAGAAATCGACAAAATCAATGTTGCAATGTCAATTCATCATATGGTTTAGTCATTTTTGTCATTTGTTTTTTTTTACTTTTTCTCTTCTTTTTATCCACATTGGCAAACACGTAGCTCAACCATGTATCTATTCATAGGCATCATTGAATAATGGATGGTATAAAATTGCAATTATTTAGACAAGTTGAAAGAAGACTTGGGAAACATTGTGTGCGGGCAAGCACTGAATCCAATGACCAGGGTAATAGAATCTGTAAAGCACTTAGAGACATTGTATTATTAAAGCGCTATATAAAGCAGAATATTATTATTATTAAACAAGCGCTAATTGAGTATTTGATCGTTTGCAGGAAATCATATACAGAATGTAAAAGATTTAACTCATGGCTTTTCCCAAAACAGAAAACACTAAATACAACGAAGTGTTTTGTGACAAACGCTTCACTTCAGCTGTCATTTCTTGACAATAAAACGTTATATGGGCAAACAACAGTCTTGCTAGGTTGAGCAAGAATTCTTCCAAGGTATTTTAATAAGTTCTCATTTGGTTTAATCAATGTGGATTCTGAACACTATGAATGGGCCCACCATAGAGCGATAGCCCTCCCTCCCAAGCCTCGTTTGTGGGACCATTATTCCCCCGGGTTGAGGGCGAGCTAATTCAGCTGGCTGGAGAACAACTCTTGAGGAAAATCAATTTTTCTTTTTCCTTCTTTCTTTCTTTGTTCCACCACAGTGAAAGCCTGCGTTCCCTCAGGTCTTTAGTTTATAAAGCTTCTTAACCAGAGAGCTATACACACAGGATCTCACTCATCCAGAACTTTAGAGTATGACTTAAATACCGTTTAAATATTCACTGCTGAGAGAATCGGGTCGGTACTAAGTCTCGAGCGCTAGCTACACATGTACATGTACCCACTTGATCCCCACCTTACATCATGGTACCTTCATACAGTTAACCAAATAATTCATAACCCTTGTAATTTTTTTAAATAGCAAAAACATCAAATTTACAAGGGGTACATGTATGAATAATTTAGTAGTTAACTGTACATGTGATTAGATAAAAGTAGTCCTACTCATCGTCATCAATTTGGTTAGGTGGGACTAGACCTAGAGGCTTTCATAAAACATAACTCAAAAAAGGAGAGTGGCATTTGTGAGTTCTCAAGACAGGGACAAGAGGATGATCTACCAACGAAACTCTCAAACAACTTCTGTACATAAAATGACCCCTCCCCCCCCCCCCCCTCCTCTCTTCTCCCCCTTCCCTCACCACCCATTTGGCCAGTGCGCTGAATTAAGTGCATAGAACTCCTGAAAGTGCTCACCAAAGTCTTCAGTTTGGCTGAAACGCAGCCCCCCCCCCCCCCCCGAAAAACACATTCTGATCATGCAACATACAAAAAGAAATGTACGTCACATTCTCCAACATGACCAAATAGAGAATAAGGAAGTCACTTTCATCATCACGCATTCCTATCCCATTCCTTGCAATCGCTGATGATTTCCTCTTAATATTGGACATTCCCTTCCCTTCCAGAAAAAGAAATTGTATAGAAACAAAGGGTCACTTTGTTTTCAGAAATTTGAATAGAATTTTGGTATAAAATTGAATTAAAAGACATCCCTATTAAGAGAGTATAATTTTGCATAGAAAAATTATACATAAAAGAGCACTTGTATTTTGTAATGAAATAATTGGTATTCCAACTTGTTAAATACAATTGATGGATTTTATTTCTCTCCCTACATGACATTCTAACTTATATTTAATATCTCTTTGACAAGTGTAACTACATGTATATACCAAAAAAAAACAGCAGTAAATATTTACATATATCAGTAATACACGATGTACATGTATATGTGTATTATTTCTTACATTAACATAGTGTTTTAATTCATTTTCATTCCTCCTCCCCATTTTTTATTAGGGGGGGGGGGGAGAGGGTGGAGTATTGTGATTTATTGGGGGTCACTGCCGAGAATGTTGATCTGCATGTCATCAACAAAGGGAATAAAATCCAATTCTTGAATATAAATACCCTTTAAAAACTCCTTTTGACAATAATTGCATAAACACTTTGATGGAATTCAATTGTTGATGGTAGTAAATATAATCATTCAACAATTGAACGAAAATTCTTTGTATTTTATAAATTACGATTGCATTCAATGTAATTTAGTGAGTTACATACTGTACATACAATGTACATGTAGCAATAGTTTCCTTGGTGTGGAATTTTAATCTAAATTCACAAAAACAAGGAAATTCACCTAAGAATTGGTATAAAGGAGATTACAACTATTAAAAGAGTGAGTCAGTGGATTGTTAAGGCACAGTATCCTACTAAATAGTAAACTCTTCAAGTATGCTATTACATTAATCGTTTTTTGTTGAAAGAATGATGGTCGTACTAGAGGAGAAAGTGACAGTGTTGCCAATTTAAATAAGAGAAGTTGATTCCGTCATCTCAATGAGTATGATAGAATGAGTTTTTCCTCAGTGAGCATATGTCTAAAACTCTATATGATGCATGAGCAATATGTGAGTGGCAATAAATACAACTGTACTATTAAAGAAAACTACCGGTTTGTAGAATTTGGAGTATGAAAAGTTGAAAACAGAATTACACAGAACAACATAAATAAAATAAAATATTAAAGTGTGTGGACATAAAAGAACAACCCAAGAAAGTAGTTCACTATTTTGTACCTTGCCACTGAATGCAACATTCTTTCCAAGAGTTCAACTCAAAACATTCTTAAATAAATAAACCATATTCACTATTTTGCTTGAAGTGGACCCAGGGTTTTTCCTGTATGTTATCTTCAAAATCAAATTATTTTCTCACAGTACGATATCAATCTTTGCACTCCTATTCTAATGAATGTGCAAACTTAAGAATTGTCAAAATCAAATAGCCCAAAGCCTTTTCTTTCTAGCTTTCTTCAGATGGTAAACAGCAAGAAAAAAGAGGTTTGTATGAAAAGGCAGCCATTTAAAAAACTGTCAAAAGGCTACACTGTATATTTACATCTACATGTACAATGACAGTCTCCATTCCAGGCTACATGTACTGTCTCAAAAGTCAAAACACATTTTATAATGAAGATAAATTCAACCAAGGCCAAGTCTGGCAGGAGTAGACTACATATATATATATATGTGAAGCCATACACGTACATGTACAGGTGTACAGGTGTTCTCTTTCTTTCTCTTTCTCTCTTTCTTTCTTTCTCTTTCTTTCTTTCTCTCTCTCTCTTTCTTTTTCTCCCTCTCTCTCCCTTTCTATCTCTTTCTCTTCCTCTCTCTCTCTCTTTCTCTCTCTCTCCCTCTCTCCCCCACATCAAGTGGCAGAAGGATAGAATAGATGCACTCAGAACTCAATTAAAATAGAGTTGTATCCATTGAGAAAGTCCAAAAAAATTCCCACTCTAGAGCCTGCCGAGCCATTTATATACTCGGTTGAAAGAACAACAGATACCACAACGCCTGGTCCACAAAGGTCCAAAAATGGCTTCTTTCTATTTTGGGACATCTTCACCAACAACAAAAACAGGCCAGATAAATGTTTACACACTGCCAATGTTTAAGCAAAGCATTTGGCCGACTGCAAGTAAATATAACAAACCCCTTCAAAGCTCCAAGTCAGACTAAGATAAGCTATGGCAAGGAAATGAACATTGTAGATTTCAGTCAGTTTTATTTTTACCATCAGTCTTTATCAGAATAAGAAAAATATAAGCTGTGTAACATTTAGTCTTAGAAACCAAAATTGAATGCATAGTTGTCCTTATATACATGTATATTGATCAGTGTCGCTCATTTTCATATTTTAACGTGTCACCAATTTTACAAATACAACAAATAAGATTTAAAGGCAAATAATTTGTTGTTTTTTATGTGTGTTTGCATCAATCTCAGGAAGAATTCATGCCAGAGGACACACTCTGTGCCCCCTCCCCTCTCCCCCCCCCCCCAAAAAAAAAATCCACCAATATGTATTAGTACCAAAATGGGCTCATGAGGTAGATGTACTCTGAACATCCATCACCAAAACATAGAGCAACATTTCATAATACGCCATTCATGATCACCCAGCGAGCCACAACACGATTGTTGATGTTGACAACCAACGAAAACATCCTCACTGACATCATGACACTCACTCTGTAGCAGCGATGCACGCACAATACACCTGACCCCAATGACCTACCCAAGTGCAATCAATTAAAATATCTACCAACACAACTACACTGTAACTACCTAATTGCACCTGCCTTCTTCTCAATTTCTATATCAAATGGTCACTTCTATGCCTCAGAATTTTAACCACAAAATAAGAATATTTGATCATTGTATGAGAACAGAGAGATCCAATTTCGGCTATTAATTAGGGTTCGCTTATTCAATTGTAAACAGCGTGTACTTGTTGAGATACACAGGGTAAAGTAGCAGAGGATAGGAGAGCAACCCTTGGCCATTGATAGTATTTTATTGAAATAACCTTCTTTTTCTAGAGATTGAATAAAAGTAGGAAAGAGGCCTTACAAATGAAGAGGACAGACTGGTGTAGTGTACTACATAAATGTAAGCTATAAAGTATCAAAATAAATGTAATCATTAGCATATTTTAGCTGGGATGTAATTAGCATTAAAAGAACATGTACTGGTAGGCATACAATAATGATTAATTACTGTAGTTTGCAGTTCACATTACAGGTTGATCATGTCATCTGCTGAAAGCCAGAAGGTTCGAGGGTGATATATTGAAGTAAATGTACATGTAACTCTGATAAATTACATGAGTTAATACCGTACCCTTCTGACTCTTCACAGACAAAGTTTGCACAAAGAAATTAAAGAGGCACTGTTACAGGGTTTCAATAGAAAATGAAAGTATAAAATATCTCAGGCTTGCTTGAAAAGTCTTCTAAAATTGTCTTTGACGATTTCAAGCAACAACAAAAAGGTGGGGGGGGGGGGGGGTAAGAAGGTATTCAAAAGGTAGAAGGGTGTTTATAATTCTGTGTTACAGGGTATGAGGTAATATCCTTCTGTCTTTCAGCAGATAATAGAGAAATTTGCATCTTGTGTTTCTTTGTTTTCCATGCCTGTTTGGCCAACACAAATACCTTTAATAGCTTTCTCATACTTGTACAAGTACATTGTAGACTTCAAGAAATTCAGTGCTCTGCTCACTCTTCATTGCTGACTGATTGCCATCAACCGATTCAGGTGGATTCTTTGGTTCATAAAACCAGACAAAATAATGGCCAATAAAGAGGAATACAAACATTTATATTCCGTTAAACTTTAACAAAAAAATAAAGAAATAACGGTACCTGTAGTTGAAATTAAATAACCTTGCAATATCACGCACTACTTATGCAGCCATCTAACTTTAAAATTCTAAAGGAAACTGGGCACAAGAAAGGATGGGAGGGGCGTGAGAAAACCCTAACAGGAATTCATCCATAAAAGTTGTTAAAACCCATGTAATAAACAAAAGGCCTAATGCTGCTATTGTAAGAATATTGGGAGTAGGCTGGATTTGGGGTTTTGGAATAAAAACAGTTTCATGGACCAGTGCATTGAGAGTTTGTCCTCCATGTATATGACCCTGTTTGCATGTACTGCAAATCTGCAACGCAACTTGCAGTTCTGTAGGCCTATAATGGGTCTACATACATGTATAATGGTATACATGTACTACAGAACTTCTCTGTAACAGCACATGGAAACGAAGACATGGGCATAGATAAACATGTACATGATGAAACTGTAAATGTTCAATATCATGGTGGACCTAAATGTACATGTACATCTACCTTTTTCAGGAATCACTTGATGAAATCATAATGCCTAGCGTTGGGAGCAAATCAGTTCACTGAGCCAATTAGTTACATGAATGCCTCGAAAGCGGGTTTTGTCATAATCCAAGGAATACTATAACAAACATTTTGTTTTCTTTTTTTGGGCCGTTCCACTACATGTGGAGGCCTACAAATGTACTACTGGCTACATACATGTACAGCGTATTAAAGCTCCTGGCGTAAGCAAGCTACAAATATACATGTATGCAAGGTTTGTCTCTGGTTATTGTACTCTACATTTGTAGCTATTTTGTATTATTTGCATTGAAGGGCCTATTTGAAGCTACATGTAGTACACTTGAAGTAGCCCATCTGTTCTGCGTTATTCATTTTTGTATAAAAAAGTAAATTTAGAGGGATCTGCATGTACATGTATGTAAACATGTTTACAACCCTAATGACTATTGGCAGCATAAATAATTACAAAATTTATGAGTATGCCAGGGCTACAGTATATACATTGTAGCCTGTATCTTTATAGAGTTTCTTGACATGGACATTGAAAAAGTACGTTCTTAAATTATACACAAAAAAATCATTAAAAAGTGATATATATTTCTTATGGCATTGAAAAACGTTGCTAGCATTATGTAAAATGGAGGCCTTTATCACCAAAGAAGATGGACTGTAGTAAACAAGTACCGTACATTGTTGTAGCATATTATTTTGTAAGTACCGGTAGTCTATTCTTGTGATCAAATTTTCATAAACTTTACAAGGCATACAGTGTAATTGAAAGTTGAAACTAGGTCTTGAAAGTTGAAACTAGTTCTTGAAACTATCCTACAGACTTGAAGATGAGCTTGGTTAGTTGTCCGAGACTGACTCAAGGTCTACATTTGTACAGAGCCTTATCATAAAGGGGTCCTAAAACCATTCAGTTTATGATGTAATCAAGTTAGAATATGTTGATTGATGTACTATTACCAGTCTCTTTTTTATGTAACAGATTATATCATGCTTTGTGTGGTTTTGAATAATTCTGCAATCTTTCAAACATTGCAACTAGCACAGTAATGCCAGAATCAGTCTGTGATCTCAAGACTCCCTACATACATATAGGAATGTGGTTGTTTGTTGATGCAGCTTTGATCAGTCTGCAAATCAGAAACTTGTACATACATCCAAGAGGATGATTCATTCTTACATGTAGGCCTACATGTACATGTACATGTACATGTACATACAAATGGTCCAAATATTTTTTAAGAAAATCACTTTACCTGAAAGAAAATACGTTGCCCAAAAGCCAGAAGGTAAGAATATTGCCCAACCCACAAAAAAGGTTAATACCGGACCGGTACATGTACCAATAACTACATGTACATGTACATGTACATGCATACAAATACATTAATTTTTTACTTTAAAGAATAAAGGTACAAATTTTGGGGAAATTTTGAAAAAATTGCTGGATAGTGATGCTTTACAATTTTGATATATTTGGATGCCCCCTTGTGGCACATTGACAGCTACATGTACATGTAGCACCCAGACTTTTTGATATTTTCTCTTCCAAAAATACTGCGGCCTTTACGCCAGCAAATACGGTACCTTCAAGATTTTTAGGACTTGACTCACAAAGTGCACCTACAATGTACATATAGGCTACTTTTTAACCACATGTTTTCATCATTTACTATTTTTATCACTAACTAATAAAACATACAGAATCGATGGGTGGCTATGCAATGGGATGTACATCATGTACATCATCTACATGTACACCAGGGGCTGTCAACAAGTCTACAAAACCTGGTAAATGGGGTTGTTTTTCAGCTGACATCATTTGAAATTCAATCTCAAGAGAAATAAAATTCAGGCATACCTGGAGCCAACAGTGCGTGACCTCTAAACCCCGTAGACTACCCTCCTCTAGCTTGCAGACCCCAATATTGAGCAAGAAAGTGAACATTTATTGGAAGAAATAATCTCTATAAACTATAGATCTTCATCTCATATTATAGCCAAAGTTACATTTCAAACAGTAATCACCATACTCAATATTTGTGTAACCAAATTACGGAGATGAAAATGATGACTGCTTTTCCCTGATATCAACAAATTATTGCCTTTTCCAGAAATTGAATTGAAGTGTGGAATAAAGACCATGTCAAGTTCTTGACCAACTCATCCTCCCCGGAGGTTGCAGTCTCCAGAGGTCATAGGTCATTTAGAGATAGACAGATGTAATGGAGAACAGTGTACATGTACACTCAAGAATACACCCAGATGTATGTACATGTACATGTACATGTATAGTACTATTCAAATGTAAATACAGGCCCCATCTATACTTCTCTACATGAAATAAGTTTCAATTGCACAACCGGAGTATACTGCTTACAGTGTATTTATCTATATTTTCTGAATACTGGGTATTTCAATTCCTACATGTACAGTACCTCATTTTATTCTAAATCAACAAAGTCATCCCAGGCCATATGAGGTGGGCCTTAACACTGGGCCTACAAATGTACAGTTAACAACTAAAATATTCATACCCTTACCAAGTTTTGTAATTTTTTAAGTACACCTGTATGTGAAAAAAATATTTGATCCAATTTATGCTATTAAAGTACTTGGGAATACATTTAAAAGTATTCCACAACGGTCCTAATTCAATCAGTCCATTTTTCATTCTTGAGTTACAAAAAACACAAAAACATCAATTAACAAGGGGTATGATCAATTTAGTTGCTGTACATTGTTAAAAAGCATAATGTATTTAAATTGATGCGCATGATGAAGGTGGATGGATTCGGATGACAAATTAATCCACATAATAAATAGACTTAAACATACATTGTATATGCAGGATGCATGCGCATGTGTTACAGGTACATGGAGGAGAGCTCTTCATTGAAAGTTTGACTGACAACAGGTGTTTTACGACCCCCAGGAAAGACATTTGTATGTCGATTCACACTCCTCTTCAATGCAGTGATCGATGGCACCAGTACATTCCCACAATGACTTAGTGAAATTCTATTATGCCTTTTTTCACCTAAAATTAAACTGAAACCTGCTCTGCAGTTAATGCATCCACTGCATTTAGTTACCGTATTAAACTATAAAACAGGCCTGCTATAAAATCAATCTTCTTTAATACTACCCAACGTGTACAAGATTTAACGGAAACACATACATGTACATGTACATGTGCATGACCAATGTACATTTCAAAGTTGCAATGCATTAATTGCACCAAGCCAATAAATAGCAATACACAAACTGTGCAAATACAATTCTCATAGAAAATGGACAATGGACTTTTGGATTGAAAATCTGACCATACATAATCACACAAGGTTGATTTTCTGATCAATAAGACCACCCAAAACCACAATTTGGTCAAAAACTTTGTTCAAGTGAAATGAAAATGAAAAGTTCAGGTTTACACCAAGTCCCTGTATCGTGTTTGCACTTTGCAAATTTGAAGGTCTATGCACAAAATATGTGTAAATAGAGATCTCTACCATTCAACCAATACAATTGTACATGTATCTCTCAAGAGAGTTGGGGTAAAGAGTGGGTAATAATATGAACAAATCTGTTTTTTGTTCCTACATGTACATATACATAATGCAGGTACTGTACTGTAAGCCTACAGATTTTGATCTGCGTTTTTTATTTGATTTTCATGCAGGAACTTTTTTTAATATAAACTTTGCACCATTTCTATTTAAGTTTGTAAGGGTCTATTTCTAATTTGTTAAATGGTTATCACATCTGTATATGAGTGTTCCAGAATGGAGAATACAATCACACAATGGCCATTTCTGAAATCAAGGTTTGTGCAATTTTTCATTGTACTGAGGTGCTTCTACATATATTACTATATACAGGCAGTAATGAAACATAATGATGGTAAAGGCTTGGTCACATCTATCACTCATAACTGCAACAATATTAAAATTGGTCCATATTTGAAAGGAAATGGATCAGAGAAAACCTGTGCTGAAGGCCAGGCTCATGAGCATGATCTTGTACATGTAAGCTCCAATAACTTTCCTACACGTACATACATACATGTGTACAGTATTATGGTCTAATTTTGTAAATTAATTACAATTCATCTTATTCTACTGGGAGGCTTTACCTGCAGTCATCAAGATTTTAAAAATATCATCATGTTCTGTGAAGAGCTTTAAAATCTACTACTGCAGCATCAATTAATATACAGATTTAATTTACTCATTTACCAAAAATACGGTAGTGCTTAGGAAAGAAAAACAAGAAGAAAATAGCACTAAAAATGATAAAAACTTTGGACAGGCTATAGGACCAGGGGGTGTTTCACAAAGATCCCAAGTCGAACTTACAGTAACTCTAAGTTGGACTTAAATATTATTGAGAGCCATTCGTAGCCTTGAAATAAAATATATTCAAAAGCAAAAATTCAAGTATTTTAGACTTTTTAAAAATTCCACATCAAGAACATGAAATCTCCTTGATAATAGAAAATATGAATGATTTGAATCAACATTTTATGCATTTTAAATCAACTTTTACAAAATATTTTCATATATGCTAACAGCTCTCCATAATTGTTAAGTCCAACTTAGAGATAAGTTCAACTTAGGATCTTTGTGAAACACCCCCAAGACATACTGTACATTACATATGATATTTATTTATTTATTTATTTATTTATTATTTCTAATCTTTTGTCAGGATAGCCCATTCACCAATAATGTATAGGCCTACAGTCATTACAGTGTACATGTACATGTACATGTAGGCCTACATTTGTAAAAGTACAATTTGTAAAATATTCATAAGATTCAGTGTGATGATTGAACTTCAATCAACTGTGTTCAACGGTGATGTCTGATGAATGTAAACTAGTCCAAACTTCCTCATGAATGATCAAAATGATGTTAATTCAATATTTGCGGCTTAAAGCAAATAATACTTGTAGGACTCCCTACATATTAGTCATGTACATGACTACATGTATGTGGGTTTTTCATAATTATCTGTCAATATTTGAATAGTTTTCACAAAGGACCCATTTTCACAAGTCATTAATATCCTATGACACATGAAGTCATACATTGTACATGTACAGGCAGATCTACTATGCAAATCATCGATTGTAGCTCCTGGGGTAGGCCCTATCGTGCCCCTGGGAGGTTGCGGCCCCTGGGACTTTATGGCCCCCTGTGAAGAGGTCAGGACTTGACATACATATGGTCATTTTCACAGTAAAGGGTGTAACTTTTCTCAAACAGGGTCAAAATTTCAAAATATGTTTTCATAATCATTTCTACTAAAATTAGTACTATAAGTGTCTAAATTATGGATTTTTTTTGGTTCTGGAGCTTAAACTACATGAGAAACCTGGAAAAATAATGAACAACTGTGACAAATATGATAAATTTGAATAAAAACAACATTTTAATTGCATCAACTTAAATGACATTTGTTCTCCAAACATAATTCAATTGCAATTTTTCATTTGCTATTCTAATGTACTTAAAGGCTTATGAAGCTTTTTTGGTCAAACTTATTTGGTCTTTAAAAAAATTCAATGCGCTTGTCAAATTCAAGATAAAATATGACTTTGACATTTAATTTTTCAAATTTACCTATCTTCCAAGAGGGGGAGCAAAATAAAAATTACTCTACAAATACCATTCAGTGAGGGCTAATTACCAATGCAAATTCCAAAGAAATCGCATTTCAAATGAGGAAGTTGAAAATTTCTTATGTGTGTGTTTCGGAGGCTTCAGGTTAACAAAATGCCTGTTTCGGAGGCTTCAATCATGTTAACATAAAATGTTGTCCATTACTTAGGTAACATATTAATCAAAATTCAACTTAAACTGTTAATGATATGTTAAATTACTAATATAACACCTAAAACATTTGTTTACAGAGTAAAAATACTTGTTAATATAAAGTACAGTACATGTATGTTACAAATTATCTTTACTTAATACGATGAGTTTTTTGTTCAGTACGCGAACATTACAAAGTCACTTAATAGAATCCATGAGGATTTCAAATCTGTGCTGATACTCAGGGAAATATATTGTCAAGTATGTAATTTCCAAGGAAATCACTCTTCTCATATCAAAGTTGAAACATTCAAGAAACATATACATGTATAGGATCAGTTCAAAGTAGTGTTTCGGAGGCTTCAAACATGTTAACACACTATATTGTCAACTACAAAGGCAATATACAAAGCGAAATTTAACCTTACTTTTGAAGATTTGATAAAATGTTGAACTGAAAGTAAAGTACTTAAAATAATTGTACACAAAGAAACCATTTAGGTTAATTCATAGCAATATATCATTACCCTTCACTTGCGTCTTTGTCATCATTTATTCTTAGTGCAAAGAATTAAATTTCTGCACAGTGGCTTCCACAAACTTGTTTGTTATGTGTTATAACATTTACACAGACATTCATATTTTTGAAACCAATAGCATGGTATTAAGTATTTACAGGTTTTTGTCCTGGAACACAATTGTGTTCTACTTCTTATTTCAAAGAAATTTATCTGCCAACATGTCCAGTTCTCCTTCTTAAAAATTATAAAGGTAAGCTCTGCCGGCTGGGGTAGGGGTCCTGGTTGGTAGAGTCATCTTCTGTATTACATCTTTTTTAGGCTGATGGGCTTCACAGTCCTCTGTAAATTCATACAGACCATTGCTGTTCCAGCGCATGAATTTGACTTTGACATTGTCATCAATCACAGCTTTTACCTAGTAGCAAAATAAGAATATATAGCAAATACAAACTTTCATTAAAACACAGAAAAACAGCTTTCAGAATCCATTTCACTTCCTTGAAATATCTCACAGTCCCGTATTTGATTTCATTCACCCTGTTAACTTTGTTCAGTACCACAACACCTGCTCATATACATGTATATTTTAGAAAGATCTTTTGTCTAAGTATTTCTCAAATAAAGAAAGTTGATCCTGTTAAATGATTTTTTAATAATCCGAGATCTAACATGGGTAATACTTACGAGAGCCATGAAAACCACCCCATTTGAAGTCCTGCTGCTAGATGAAGGTGCATCAAAATATATGGCCACATAATCGCTCACATTGATCCTGCAATTGGAGAAGAAAATAGGAAATTAGCAGTTTGTATTGCACAGAACAATGTTAATACATATATCTGAGCTTGGACACTAAAATACAATCATTTTGTTTGATTTTAAAAGTACATCTTGAATGTATATTTGCATGTGCATTACATAATAATTTATTATTTATCCATATGTTGTTTAAGAATTACCGTAGTTTAGTAGTCTATACGGGCACCATCACTAAGGATGCTTAATGTGTACATTACACAAATCTTTAAAGATGAAGTTGAGTTCTGGTCATGCGATTGCATTGTGAAAGAAACGCTGTGTAATCGACCAGAAAAGGTTGATCATCTAGCATATAATAATTTGTGTGTATTGCAAGGTTCTGAAATCATCAAAATGATAAGAAATTTGGCCAAGTCTTGGTAAAGTTACAAACACTGTACACAGAAAGTTGTATATGGGACTACATAAATACATGGTGTAAAAATCCTCCCCGGATTTTTACGATGTTACATGACATATTTAGAATATGAAGCATTTGAAGAGCCATGCTTTTCAGGGAACATGTCTTATCTGATGTTCTTCCACACTTGCATAATAAGAATGATAACGCTCACAAATTATTTTTCACATCTTCCCAGAACTCAACCTTCTCTTTAAGTACTAATTAATGACAGACTTGTTTTTATCTGTTTTGACCATGGATTTGCAGGAATAACCTGTTCAAAATTATAATTTGTACAAAGATTTCATTCCTTATTACTGTTTTACCATTGTGCATAGCCATAGACCTGTGTATGAACACACATGTATATCAGGAGTCTAATTTAAACATTTGGTACTGAGGCAAACCTTAAAGGTCAGGTGACATCCAAATATAAGTTGATTCATGTTTATGTGCAGGGCTGCATACAACTAATAATTTGTTATAAATATATTTCATAGATTTTTAAATATTTTACAATAATTTTCTCAGACCTGCTAAGCTCCACCCTAAATAAATGTTCCAGATTTCATTCATCTATCTGTTAATCATTAGTGAGCTAACAAGAGAAATTGTTATGTAACTTTCTCCAGCTCAGCACATGCTCACAAATACCTCCACGTTACCTTTCTTTTACTGGTGATGCTACACCACTTCTGACATAGCAACTCATATGTTGGTATTGTATGGTCTATTGTTAACAGGTGATCAGCTATAGTTAAGCTATTAAACATACCACTGTCTCTTGTTAGCTCACTAATGATTTACAGATGATGTCACAAGATAAATGAGATTTTGAGCATTTTTCTAGGCTGCACATCAACAGGAATCAAGCTATATTTGGATGTCACCCGACCTTTAAAACCACAAACATTGAGTATGATAAAGGTAACATGTACAATGTACAATACAGATCGTAACTAGGCCTCACTATATTTTTAGTGACAAATCTAAACTTTAAAAACTTTCACACATCAGTTCCATTACAATGACCCATTAAAAAAAAAGTACGGTACAAGCTAAGTAATTTAAGGACAAAATATACAGTTCTTACCTCTATATTCTTGTGGATAACAGTAAGGAAATGAGAGAACTGTCTGTAGTGTTCATGCCTGTCTGGAAGAGATGCTATCTAGTATCAGATGTTGCTGTAACCTTGTCAATATCTTCATGATCTTCATGGTCTATTGTCGTGGACAAGGTCCGAAGTTCGAGTCCTGCCGCGGCACTAATGTCCTTTGGCAAAAAATTTGCCACACTCGACCCAGGTGAGGTAAATTGGGTACCTGGCAGGAATTAATTCCTTGAAATGCTTAAGCACCGTAATGGAAGCCATGCTAAAGCCGGGGTAATAATTTCCAAATTTGGAAGCGCATAGAGACGTTCAATATGTGCTACACAAGAACCAAATATTATTATTATTATTATTCCATTGTCTTAAAAGGGGTTGTACACACTGCTTCCCAAACATTTCTAGAGGGTTCTTTGCCCACTAAATTTCTCTCCTACTGTTACAAATGGTCTTTGGATGGCATGGCCTATGCCATTTGATCCTAAGGGGTTGGCAAAGACCATGATACATGTGGTTAACACTAAATGAAGCCTCCGAAACAAATTGGATAAATATTATGGATGTCTTATAATTTGGGAAAATATAGTGATTCATTTTAATACTTTATATATTAAAATATTCATAAAGCTTGGAAGATTTATATTTATAAACTTTTTTATTATTTGGTGAATGATTCTTACATTATCAAGGTTTGAAACAGGTGAATACTCCTAGTACTGGTGTAAAAAAAAATTCTGAAATACTGACTATTTGTAAATCATTAAAAATATAAAAAGCCAATAACATCTAACACATTCCTGTACTTTAATAGACCAAAACCAAACATTCAAAAGGAAAACTGTAAACAATACCCTATCTATAAAACCACAATAGCCAAAAATATGGTGTTAACTACAGTTTGAAGCCTCCGAAACAAGTTTTTTTGGTTATTAGTAAGTCCTGAAAAAAATTAACTGGATATCTATTTACTTTCAACTTCAAGGGAGCCTGCACATCCTAACCTATGATTGCCATGCAGATTTAACATGAAACACATCGGTCTAGGTATTTAAAAAATGAAAAATAATATTTTTGCTGTTTCGGAGGCTTCAAGTGTTTCGGAGGCTTCAAGTGCTAACGGAAAGTTTGTATTGTCTGTTATTCTTTAACAGTGGGGAATATCTCAGCTATTTTTTGACAAGTGATTTAGGGGTCCTAATGCTACATTTTGATATAATGATTGGATAAGTTCCTATATTCATATTTGTACAAGCGGTCCGAATAGTTTGTTTCGGAGGCTTCAATTCAGCTAACGGAAAAATGGCGCGACTCAGTCAAGATTTAAAAAAATTCTTACAAGCAACATGATCAGACAAATTTTGTCATTAGTTGGAAGTATAGATATCAAGTGTTAAATCAAGAACAAATGAAATGGTAGAAAGCACTTTTCAAACTAGAGCTCTTGCTATGAAGTTTGTTAACTATTGTTAACGGAAAATGAAGTCTCCGAAACGACAAATTACAACACTCTGTTCTCAAAAATAGATGAGCCGTTACAGTCTAAACTTCTTTGGCACTTTTCATTGAACATCTAACTTCACATTCTGCATAACAAATACCATCCTCACTGTTCCTGAAAAAAATGCAGGGCTTTACAAAAATGTCTATGTATTTTGTGTACATCAAAAGGGTCACATTTAGGGTACTTATGTGCCTGCCAAAATTTAACGAAGTAATCCCTGAAGAAGTTTATGCTACCCAAGGTAGCACCCAAGTAGGTTACTCATATGCCAAAATATCTTTGAATTCTGTAGCTTTACGAGATCACTCGAGAATAAAATGTCCAAATTTCAAAGTTACACCCTTTACCGTGAAAATGACCATATGTAAATAAAGTAAACATACATACTGTACGATCTCAGAGAGGTCATAGAAAGGTGACTGATACAATATGAATAGTACCAAACATAACATCGCCGTAGAGAAGTAAACAATGCCCACCTTGAATTATTTTTCTTTCATTTCACTGTCTTTTTATGTTTATTAAAGTCAATGAATTTCTGACAAATGAAATTTCCCACAGCAAAGATTTTATTTCTCATTTCCATATGGCCTATGTGTACAGTCATGTGTAATGTAAGTCATTTGTGCTTTATGAGAAATACATTACCGGTAGACCACATTACTGCTTGAAATTTTTTACTCATTCTCTCCCGTCTTACACACACTCTCTCTCTCTCTCTCTCTCTCCCTTTCTCTCTCTCTCTCTTTCTCAGACATGTCTACTAGATTAATTGAGTGTGTGTAACAGTGGTTTTAAAAGTAAAAGCCAAAATACTGGTAATCGATTCATTCATTCAGATCTGAAAATATATATACATGTACCTGGGAAGAACCTGCAACTCGACTATAAAAAAATACACATTTTAGATTTAAACCTTAAAAATGTACATGTAGTTGATTTATAAGTATGGACACATTAAGATCCCTACTTGACCTACATGTACATGTACATGTATGTAGTCACCTCTCCTAAGTGTCATAATTTTCATCAGTGCTGCTAACACTAGGGACTTTTCAATTTGCACGTTCACTTGTGGAATGCGACGTAAATGTATGCGATCATTTTTTAAGCAGTGTCCATGCGCATCGACGAGCTCATTGTTCGTAGCAGAATTCTCCATTAACTGAACACATTTTATAAATGCAGCGCCAATCTGTTGCAGCATAAATATCAAGTACAGTTCCATGCTCTGAATTTGGTGTTGGATCTTTTGTGCGAGCGCAAACATATGCATGTCGCACTGAGCGAGCACCTTCGTCGATTGAAATAAAAAAGGTAAAGAACAACAGTCAACGTGCCTCATCAACACTGCTTCTAAAAGTACATACATGTACATGTATGTAGCAGTTCACTAGTGTGAACATGCAAATCAAAAAGTCCCTACTGATATGCTTTTGGAGTCTCACAGATTATAGCTTTTCAATACCATTCTCCACCTAATTGCTATCTGCAGCCATCCCTAACCATTTTCCTGTCTGCGCTAATGTACTGTGTACAGTACATGAAATGTTGCAACGGGCATGTTTTATTCCATCACTGTTAAGTTATGAGTTAATTCTATGGAGTGGGAATGAGAAACCAATGCATGAGACGGAATGAAGCATGCCCGGTAGCAGTATGGCAGTACACATACACCTCTCCTGTCTTCATCTTTCCATTCTTTCCGTGGTCAGTCCCCCTTTTCCCTTCCTTCCCTATTTTGTTCTGCTGATCATCTTATCACCATGATGCTAAATTTTACATGTAGTGCGCTTATAGCGGATCACTCGCACGGCGTGAATATGTAAGCGTGCGCGTAGAACTGATTAACGTACTAAACATTTAGCATTCTGCATCACCACATCTCAGTGGTGCACTACGCACTAAGAGAGCACAATCTGGGCTCTGTTTTTAATCAAACTTGTTATCAATAACAAATGCTATCAACATTTATATGTTATTGTTAACTCATTATTGATATCACGTTTTATGAAACAGGGATCTGGTAGTGGTACCAACAATGAACAAGTCACCAACAGGGACGTCAACACTTTTAACTTTTATTGTAACATACATGTACAATGTACATTTAGGCCTACATATACGTTAAGATGGAGTCGGGCTAAGTCGCCCCACGGGACATCTCGCCCCAGCCTCAAAGACTGGGGTGAGATGTCCCGACATGATTCATTGATCGAGAGATACCAATGTGTATATGTTTGTGCTCATTGTGACTTAATAATGCCATTTCCAACCACAATCTGTAATGGAATTGTGTTAAATGATACTATTGAAGACAATCTATAACTTCTCTTTAGGTAAAATGACAAAAAAAATAGCATTTCGGACAATTTACTCACAGCTCGCAATTCGCATTGCTGCACATACAATTTAATGTGGTTGTATCGACTCGGACCACTGAATTCGAGCAGTGTTTTTGTCAGTAAATCACTGCAAAAATATCATTTTCATAATGTATGAAGGTCTATTTTTTTATTCCTATTTTAAATTTCGTTACTGAGAAGTCGAATGTACTACATTTTAGACGAGATGGCTGATGTTTGTTCATATTCTTTCGTAAAATGTACATGTACATGTACATCGAGGCCATATTTCATGTCCACAGCGTCATTTAGTTAAACTGAAGGTAAGCAAAGCCCTCTCGTTGATGAATTTTGGGGGTCTTTTTTTCTTCTTTTCAATCCCGGACTCTTAATCTTAGTGGTCTGACTCTTGTTGTACATCATGTAATCTTTACCATTTTCAAGAATGTTGTTACTTACCGAAACTTTATGTCCCTTTGGTAAAATGGCAGTGACTGAAAAGTTTGTTGATTGTTGTAATAATCTTTTATCAAATACAGAGTGCCAATCCTCTGAAGTTCTCTTCACAGTTGAGTTTGAGGGACTACCAGACAGATCAGAGTCGTACGATATGCTCTGACTCAGCTGTCTCTCCACGACCGTCTCACGCTCACCAAAACCGTACTCCTCCCAATCCTCATCCTCGATCTCTTCTACAATCACATCGTCTTCGTAAGTTGCAAAGTCTGTGGCAAACTGTCCTCTTGGGGCATAATTCCCAGCTGAATCCCTAGCATCGTATGCAGTTCTGCCTCTGCTGTGGGATTGGACACCGCCATACAGGCGCGTATTCCTAGGCTGCATCGACGAGCTGCCTCCACCGAGGTACTGAGGTGTACCCAGGCCGACGCGTCTCCGTCGCGAAGCCGCCGCCGAGCCGTGCCACTGAGGGTTGTAATTTGGACGAGATGCCATCTCGACGCCTCGATTACTCCACTATATTTTCACGTTGCTCGTCTCACTATAAAAATTCCATGTCTTACCACTGTAATAACTATCACTCAAGAAAAGTATTCATGATGTTGAATCATTCTGTAATCATCCAACTGCTAATAAAAAGTGATTTAGCATCCATGTTTATATTTAAGTTAGCACCGAAATGGGAACCGCCGCATCCTCGTTGCTATAACACTAGATTCTGTATCGGCGTCTCTCGTCGTGATAGTTTCTGATACGTTTTTTGGTATCCTTTCCAAGGTCTTTTCTGATGAAAACTGAACCCTTGTTTAATGCATAGTAGACCGCAGCAAACTATGTCTGAAAATCCACGATTTTTTTTTAAAGAAATCCTTTTCTTTTATCAGCTGAGCGTAAACATACATTTACTACAACTAGTTTATGACCTTTCATTTGGGGCCACATCGAACCCAAGCCAAGCTCTTCAGTTCAGTGACAGGTGAATCGCTTCAATGCATTATGCATACACGCCATAATATGCAATGCATGCATTATTATGCATCAAAGATTTTGTGTTGCCGCCACAAGATGACGCCACACCTTTACACATAAAATAGCGAGCGAGCGACAGAAACTTTTGACTACACTATATCTGTGTATTCCAAAATGGAGAACCTGTCTTGCCCGCGCCTGTCGCCAAATTTCCTTTTAGTACTTAAGGTACATGATTACTTATTACTTTTTGTAAGAGGTGAACTCACTTTTGCTGGGCACTTTAATGGTTCCATGATGAGAAGGAGGGGGGGTAGGCTCTTCATCACTATACAAGGAGAAAGGTTGTTCCCGATGATTTGCCAAATTGATTATTTACAGCATGAAATGACTTCTTTTCCTGTTGGGATGATATTAGTTGCTTTTGATAGGAGACAATTTATTCCCAATAGTAATGATACTATATAGTGGAGGCGTTTGATAAGTAATCGTTTTTGAGTATACCTTGACCTTTCGGCCCGTCAGGCCGTTTGTCATATTTTTACATGAAAACAGTAACTGTTACGGTTTAAAAACGAAACCTGTTTATCCATTTTTCTTTCCTTCCTTCATACAATTATAATGCAAATTATGCAGAGAAATACCATCTACTCCAACCGATTTTTTATTTGGGAATTTCCTTAATTCGTTTATTAATACCTCTTCTTCGGTAACAAAAGAAAGTTTAAAATCTTGTTTTAGAATAGGCGATACTGGATTGTTCAGTTTAAAGTTTACAATAAGTTAACATGTGATCAACCAAAGAGGCGCTATTGTTAGTTATTCTTGTATATTCGGCCGTATTGATCTGGTTCTTACAATATATATCATCAGGCGCGCCGGAAGCAGTTTGGATTGGGGGGGCAAACATTCCAGGGGGCTCACCTTCCAGGGGCAGTGACGTAATGAGAAAAAACGTTCGGAAGGGGGGGGGGGCAGACGAAAAATCTGCATCACCACCTTACCATCTTACACGTTACATTTTTCAAAGTGGAGTATTAACGATCAAGAAAGGCGTAAATTGGCGTGGGGTCCAGGGCGTGAGCCTCAGCAAGGGGTCAAGGGGCTGAGCCCCTTTAGGTATTTAATTACGGTTAGATGAGCATCGCGGTGCCCTCTTTAAGCCATTGACATGTTCCAGGGGGGGGGGGAGAGAGCCCCCAGAAGCTCTGAGGTTTTAATATTTAACTACGGTCAGATGAGCATCCAGGGGCCGCCTTAGGGCCCTTGGTGGGGTCCAGGGGGCAGAGCCCCCGGAATCTCAGGGGTTTCAGGTATTTAATTACAGTCAGATGAGCATCCAGGGGCCCGCCTTAGGGCCTTAAGTGGGGTCCAGGGGGCAGAGCCCCCGGAATCTCAGAGATTTTAGGTATTTCATTACGGTTAGATGAGCATCCAGAGGCCCTCTTTAAGCCATTGACGTGTTCAAGAAGGGGGGGGGTGAGCCCCCAGAAGCTCAGATGTTTTAATATTTAACTACGGTCAGATGAGCATCCAGGGGCCCGCCTTAGGGCCTTTAGTGGGGTCCAGGGGGCAGAGCCCTCAGAAGCTCAGGGGATTTAGGTATTTAATTACGGTCAGACGAGCATCCAGGGGCCCGTCTTGGGGCCCTTGGTGGGGTCCAGGGGGAAGAGTCCCCCGAAGCTCAGGGGTTTTAGGTATTTAATTACGGTCAGATGAGCATCCAGTGGGCAGAGCCCCCGGAAGCTCAGGTTTTTTAAGGTATTTAATTACGGTCAGATGAGCACCCAGGGGCCCGCCTTAGAGCCCTTGGTGGGGTCCAGAGCCCCTGGAAGCTCGGGAGTTTTAGATATTTGATTACGGTCAGATGAGCATCCAGGGGCCTGCCTAAGAACCCTTGGTGGGGTCCAGGGGGCAGAGCCCCTGGAAGCTCGGGGGTTTTAGGTATTTTATTACGGTCAGATGAGCATCCAGGGGCCCGCCTTAGGGCCCTTGGTGGGGTCCAGGGGGCATAACCCCGGAAGCTCCGGGTTTTTAGGTATTTAATTACGGTCAGATGAGCATCCAGGGGGCAGGAGCCCCCGGAAGCTCAGGGTTTTTTAGGTATTTAATTACGGTCAGATGAGCATTTTTACCTTATTTGTGACATTGGCAGGTCACTTATTTTTCTCTCCCCGTCTTTCTTTTTTTTCCTCTTTAATATACTTTTTCAAAATGTGAGGGGTGGGGGGGGGGGGGGGGGGGGGGGGGGGGGAGCTCGAGCCCAGCCACTTTGCAGACCATGATATAAAGGTTTCTAAATAAGCGTATTTTTAGCCCGACTGCGCATTAGGTGAGATTTCTTATTTTCAAAAAAATGCATAAAAAGGTATGACCTACAAAAAATACCGAAAATCATGTCATACAGCAACATTTGCAAATCACTGGTAT